>JAJLXU010000007.1:433810-490556 GCA_030571545.1 Zygosaccharomyces gambellarensis
AAAAAAAAAAAAAAAAAAAAAAAACCTAAAACAATTCAGGTTCACTACTCTCCTCACTGCTGTCCTCATCAGCAACATCCCGCTGCGCTTCGGTGTAAAATTTGACACATAGCGGGTATATTTCATCTGTTATCAATTGAGCCAAACCGTCACCATTAGGGAATTCACCCTTGTCATCAGAACCTTTCCATCCAAACCAATCGAAAAATCGGTTGTGCTTCTTTCTTGGTGGTAAATTGTATTTAATTTCTACTGGTTGGCTCTTCAGATGATCACCATCGTGAAAGAAATGCTTTGTAATAGTTTGTGAAGGTAATTCTTGTCCAACTGCCTGGAATCCTATTATGATGTCAAATTCTTCTATGGACTGCCACTTAACTATGAGCAATTGAATTGCATCAACGTACTTAAAATCTGATGCCCTCACGTAGTTTGCAAAATCATCATGTTGTGAAAGAACAATTTTCCAAAAATTTGGTATTTTCAAAATACTTTCATCTCTTCGCCTATAAAATGGCATAAGCATCTGGAGTCTATACCACTCTAATTCCTTCTCCTTCTCTTCAATCCTTTCTTCACAAGCTGCCAATTCATCTAGAGCAGAGGCTCTATGCAAAAACGAGCTGGAGTTAGTCTTGTGTTGACATTATTGAAATCGTACGAAGCACGAATTTTACCATATACATACATATTATTATCAGACATTTTTGATATTATTCGTTAAGGGCTAACAATGACCTAGAGAACCATTTTTGGTAAAACTTTATTCAATTTGGTATATGATCAACCTTTATCTGAACAGAGATGAGATCCCATATTTGATAATAGACATCTCTTCATGTGCCTCCCCCTGCTTGTTGTGTTTCTCATTTTTGCCCATCCTTCAAAGGAATTTATTTGGGCATGTGGCGTAGTTGGTAGCGCGCCCCCTTAGCATGGGGGAGGTCTTCGGTTCGAATCCGGACTTGTCCATTTTTGGTCTGTTCAAATAAAACATAAGAAATTCCGGTTTTTGGAAGACTCTTAGCATTCTAGGTTCCTATTTTCTCTTTTTTTTTTTTTTTTTACTCCAGTAATCCTGACTCTATTTATTTACATTAGTAGTGGTTTTATGTTTAGTTTGGCAATGAGTAAAATCTGTTGAAAAACGAGATGTACTGCACTACAACGCAAACAAATGGCAAAAATAAATCCTGCAACTCTTTGTAGCATCTATGCACAAAGAACACAAGCTAACCACTAAAACTATAGGTAAAAACTCACATTAGCATGCATCATCTCATCTGCCCATTTTCACAAGATGTCTCCCTACTTTACTATTTTTCTCCATAAGTGTAGGACTCTCAGAATTAATTGGTTCTATAGTGTAGCGGTTATCACTTTCGGTTTTGATCCGAACGACCCCGGTTCGAATCCGGGTAGGACCTTTAATGACATTTTTGTTTAATGGCAGTAGAGTTTTTTTCTATCACATATTATATCCCTTCTACTAGGGGTAGCAACTGTACGTTCATTTGTTCATAAAATGTCCCAGGAGTTGGAAATGTCTACCAGATGGGAGGGGGATAATATAATTATTGCTAAGAGATCCTTATGGTCAGCTGACCAGACCTCTTTCCTCATTCGGCTTAAACTTTAGAGGTCCAAGTTCCAAACTTCAGGGAAAGAGGGTGTCTAAACACTACTCGATCGAATATCGGTCAAACGTCGGTTGTTCTTGTTACAACTAAATATTTGTGTTATTGTTATCAACCGTACTTACTTTTAAACAGTACTTCACTCCTTTTTTTTTTTTTTTTTTTTGTTTATTTGCCTTCAAGCACTATCTACACTTGACAAGTTCGACAGCTGCGAGCAGGTTTTCGATATGCTTTCGAGGTTGACTGCTAGTAGAAGTTTGTCACGATTGAATAATGGGTTTAACAGATCCATATGGAAATGTTCATTGTCTGGTCCTTTAACAAGATCATGGAAACCCCACTTTCTGGTTGGAGGTAAGACTGGATTTCAACGTCAGTTGCACTCTTCAAGAAGTCTATTGAACGAGACAAAGTCTGATACTGGTCGTAAAAATTTGGGAAAGTTTAGTAATGGATTAGGTAAACTGGTTGAGTTTACGATTATGGGAGCAGGTGTGATAGCACTGACATGTGGTGGTGCATTATGCATCTTTTTTATCTATGATTCAACTACGTATAAAGAGAATGATGTACCAGATGCTATTGAAGTACCAAATGAAGCTTTAAATCCATTGCACGGGGGACCTGAAAACCTGCCTATTTTCAGGGAGAAATTGGATAATTATGATAATGAGACAAAGCAGATTACTAGTTACAAGCCAAAACTAGTGGTTTTAGGATCAGGTTGGGCATCAGTTGGATTGTTGAAGAATTTACGAAAAGGTGATTATGACGTTACTGTTATTTCGCCACAGAACTACTTTTTGTTTACACCATTGTTGCCATCAGCTGCGACTGGTACTCTTGAAGTGAAATCGTTAATGGCATCGGTCAGGAAAATTGTAACTAACATATGTGGTCACTATTTGGAGGGTAAAGCTGAGAAGATTGAATTCAAAGATAAATTGGTCAAGGTTTCGCAAGTCCTGCCACGTAGTGGTGAAACCAGATCGTTTTATGTTCCATACGATAAGTTGGTCATTGGGGTTGGTTCTACAGCCAACACCCATGGCGTAGAAGGTCTAGAATATTGTGATCGTCTTAAGAGTGCTGAAGATGCTCTTGATATCAAGAAAAAGATCAAGGGAAATCTAGAATTAGCTTGTTTACCAACGACCTCAGAAGAGGAAAGAAAAAAACTATTAAGTTTTGTCGTTTGTGGTGGTGGACCAACTGGTGTTGAGTTTGCAGCCGAAGTCTTTGACTTGTTGAATGAAGATTTACCAAGAACTTATCCAAAGGTGTTGAGACAACAAGTTTCTGTTCACATTATTCAGTCTCGTTCCCATATTTTGAATACTTATGATGCAAAAATTTCAGAATATGCAATGGAAAGATTCAAAAAGGAGTCGATTGATCTCTTGACAAATGCTCGTGTGGAAAGGATTTTGCCTGATAAAGTTATCTTTAATCAGAAAAACCCTCAGACTGGTCAAAGGGAATATAAAGAACTACCATTCGGTCTTTGTCTTTGGTCAACGGGTGTTGCTCAGAACCCATTAGCTAAGCATGTTGTCCAATCATTTCAAGATAATCAAAGAAATAAGAGAGCTATTGAGACCGATTCTCAATTGAGGGTTATCGGTAATCCTTCAAAGGATGTTTATGCAATTGGTGATTGTTCAACCGTCAGGTCTGATTTGGCTGAAAATACCGTAAAGTATATGAGAAATTTCATTGTTAAAAAGGATATTGGCGGTCATCAGAGTAGTGCTATGATTACTGATGACGATGTCAGGAACATGTCATTGTCTTACGACGAAATTCGTGAGTTGTGTAGACAAGTGGCAAGATTGCACCCTCAAACAAGAGAGAGTTTTATTGATTTAGATGATTTTCTACCGAGATATGATCCTAAAAATACTGGTTCTTTGAATTTTGAACAATTAAGTCGATTATTGAAAAAGACCGAAGCTAAGGTTACATCTTTACCTGCAACAGCTCAAAGAGCTCATCAGCAAGGTTCATATTTGGGTAAAAAATTTACAAAACTCGCAAGATATACCAATGATTACATCAGAAGCGCCCAACCAGTTCCGTTAGAATTGGATGATGCTAAATGCAAGCCCTTCAAATACGTTCATTTGGGTTCATTAGCTTACATCGGTAATTCCGCTGTTTTTGATCTTCCTGGTTATTCATTCGTCGGTGGTTTGATCGCAATGTACTTGTGGAGAGGTGCTTATTTTGTTCAAACTGTTTCCCTGAGAACAAGAGTTTTATTGTTCATGGACTGGCTCAAGAGAGGTTTGTTCGGTAGGGATATCATGAGTACTTCCTGAATGCCTTGACACAAATTTGAACTATAGACTTATGGTGTAGAGGCTATTTTTTATTTCATCCTTTACTTTTTTTTTTTTTTTTTTTCAAGAAAATTTAACTGTAAGTAGTATATTGAATAGATCGATACTATTATTACACCTAGACTGTGTCGAACTACTGTGCTAATGTAAACTGATACTAGGTTAGCATTGCAGATATTATAGACGAGGACTGCGGCGTCGCTTTTCAAGCGTCACACTGACACAAAAGTTGAAAAATAAAAAAATAAAAAAAAAGATATAAAAACATTAAAAACTGAAAATAAAAATCAACGAAACAAAAAAAAAAAAAGCGGTCAGTAAAGAGTTGAGCTGGACTGAGAATATAATAGTTTATTGCAGTTATCAACAATAAGATTAATAACAATAATAAAACAGAAATAATATTAATAAAAAAACAAAAAAAAAAAAAAAAAAAAAAAAAAAAAAAAAAAAAAAAAAAAAAAAAAAAAAAAAAAAAAAAAAAAAAAAAAAAAAAAAGAAAAATGATCAATTCTCTTAGTCTAAGGAATCCGAACGTCGTGGATAATATATCATTAACTTTTCCAAGGAAGTTTGAACTGCCTAAAGAAGGGTTTAAACAGGAAAAGGTTAATACCGTTATACAGGCAACTAATTCTTCCACATCATCCAATGAGAATAAATCCGTTTCTTCCAGATCTTCACAATCTGAATTTTCTGATGTTGTCAAATTAAATGGACCCTTGAATCAAACAAGTGGCACAACTGATACTAGTGATCATAAGGGTTTTAGTTCACAGTCCGTTCTGGAAAGTAAGCCAACGATTGCTCTTTTTATAGGTGATTTAGACGGACAAATTAATGAAACGATTTTAACAAATGTCTTTAACAGGTTTAAATCATTAGTGTCCGTTAAGGTTTGTAGAGATGTGGAATCTGGGAAGTCATTAGGTTATGGTTATCTAAATTTTTCAGAAAAGCAAGATACCTTGGCGGTAATTGAAGAGTTTAACTATAGACCTATCTTTGGTAAAGAAGTGAGGATAATGCCATCATTAAGGAACGCGTTTTATCGTAAAAATGTGGGGACTAACGTGTTCTTTTCCAACTTACCACTCGAGAATCCTCGATTTACTACGAGAGTGTTTTATGATACTTTTAAGAATTATGGAAATATATTGTCTTGTAAGCTAGACAAAAGAAAAAATATTGGGTTTATTTATTTTGAAAATGACCAATCCGCCAGAATGGTGATTAGAGAATTCAATGATAAAGAATTTTTTGGTAATAGAATCTTATGTGGAATCCATTTCGATAGAGAATTAAGGAAATTCCCAGAATTTGAAAAAAGAAAATTATCTCTAAATGATATCACCATTCCTAAAGAACAGCTGACCTTAGGACCTACCGATACTAATACTGTAGAACATGACTCAACCCAACATATACCTCATCCAAATGCTATCTTTGTCAAAAACTTACCCTCCGGCTGTACGGATGATGAAATACTAAATTATTTTAGTAGCATAGGACCTGTTAAATCCGTCTATTCTTCGAAATCCCAGAGACATAAATCTTTATGGGCGTTTATTACTTATAAAAAGGGTTCCGATACTGGTAAAGCGGTTAAAACCTATGATGGTTCTAAATTTAGAGGAAGAAAGCTCAGCGTAATCAGAGCTGAGTTAGCCAAAAATTCTGACAAAAAACCAACCAACAGAAGCCCATATCGACCCATGCTTTATTTGGAAAATCTAAGTTCTATATGCAACGAACAGTTTCTTTCGCAAATGTGTATTCAAGAACGCATCAAAATTGAGAATCTAGCTATTACGGATTTCTTCCAAGATTCTTTCACCTATTCTGGTCATATTAAATGTAGAAGTAAAAAGGATGCTGATAAAATATTTGCACTTTTAAACAACCGTCTAATTGGTGGATGTGAAGTTAAAGTCAGCTGGAAAAAACCAGTAAATAGCCATAAGGCCAACGTGCATAACAGAACGATTACTAATAGCAATAATATCAATCATGATGGTAATGATAGAACATCGGTAATGTCACCGATTGAATTTTATCAATCACGAACTCATTTAAAGGCACCAAAACATTTTACCAACGATAGGTTACCGGGACAACCACAACCGCAGTTTCCCACCGCCATTTTCCCCATGCCCATCTTCCCAACACCAGCACCAACAGCGGCACCAGCACCAGCTCTGACGGGCTCTATGTATTGTCCACCACCAATTGCCTTAGCGCCAAATATTTCTGCTAGAGATAGAGACGAAAATATGACTCAGGTCTTGGATTACTTGAAAAGACAGGTGAGGAAGGGTGTTGATTTTCTAAGGTTTCCAACTGCTACCAAAAGCGAAAATATTTCAAGACTCACTAATTATATTTTTGAAAATTATTGGCACTGTGATTTAAACCAGTTGACTAGGTTTCTGCTACTCATGAATGCCAATACTCAAAATGAAAGTATCTTAAACAAGCAAATTGAAGAAGCAGCTATGTATCTGGGTTTTAACAGGTAAATACCAGAATAGTAAGTTACAGAAATAGCTATGCTCAATATTACTATTATTATTATTATTATTATAATTTTTTTTTTTTTTTTTTAAAGTCGACATTAATACACATTACATAAAAAGGGCAGGGCTAAATCGAATTTACATCGGGCATGACAGAGTAGAGATCGGTGGCATTATAAAAGAAAAAGATGCCGAAAGTGGCAGAAGAAGCTTCAAAGTACAAGGATCCATTCATTTTTTATTTCTTTGAATAATTTCGTTTTTCATCTTTCGATCCAAATAGTAATTATGTCTATTCTTTTTTAGAAAAAAAAAAAAAAAAAAAAGATTAATCAAACTTGGGCTACAATTACATCACACCAACTCCACATAGTTTGCTGGGAAAATTCCTTCTCTACCATTAACCCTACCAGTCCACCAATCATCTTGAGAATCTGATTTCTTCAAAATTGTAATGACATCACCTTTCCTAAATGGTAAATCTCCGTATTCTTCACCACTAAAGGTATATAATGCAACTGCCTTTGGTGTATTAGAGGAAGACCTTGGTGAAGTGTCCACTGGTGCCGGTGCTACTGCACCAAACTCATCTTTTTCACCTCTTGTTGCACGAACATTAGAGGGTGGTCCACCTGGCGAGATTTTCGACTTTGAGAACCTATTTGATAAATCATCAACGTCCCTATCATAACGGCCATAACGGTCAAAGCGATCGCTTCCTCTATCGAAACGTTCGGCCTCATAGGGATCATCATCCAGACGTGAACTACCACCTCTGGAGCGACCCTTCCTTTGAGATCTGTAATATTCATTGGCACCACTTGGATCATCATAACTGTCAAAACCCTCGTCACGACCACGACGACTACCGCCATATCGATCAAATCTGTCTGGTGGTCCGCCTCGTCTGTCAAACCTATCTGGCGGAGGACCTCTGCCGTATCGACCACAACGACCATAACCGTCACCGTAATAATCATCATCAGAATCTTCAAAATCGTCATCATACCGACCATATCCACGTCTTCCACTAGATCTAGTAACTGGTGCCACACTGTTAGTTTCAGAGGAATCAAAGGATTCTGGAATATCATCATAGAAACTATCTGCGTAGAACTCATCTGGATTTCTAAAATTGAATGCTCTTGATTCCAAGACCCTAAATAATGGATCTGCCGCTGGAGGTGGCCTTACCCTACCAGTTAAAATCTGTTTAGCTGAAGCACTTGCACCGTAAAACTTCCTATTAGCATCTTTCCTTTCCACAATAGCAGATCCCTCCACGGAAACACCAGCAAATAAACCTTTTGTCTTTGAATAAGTAAATACCGCGGCAACACCACCCATTGAGGCAGCTGCATCGGCTTCAGCATTTCTCCCCAGGGGTCCTGCTGCCACAGAAATATTACCACCAAGTGTCAAAGTACCCGCTTTCGAGAATGATTCAACTGCCTGTGGAGAATTCAAGATGAAGACAAAATCCGTCAATTCAGCCCCAATTAATCCACCAGCACCAGCTCCCGCCATACCAATCCCTGATGGCGCAGACCATGTTCCATCAGGCAATCTGGCTACAATAACACCTGAACCTGCTCTCCCAGAGAAAAGAAACCCAGCTTTGAAAACAGTAACAATCGCAAGTCCCTTAGCCCTCTTAAGAACATCGGGCGGAATAATCTGATCAGTCCCTAGGAACTGGTTAGGCTTAATAAAACTTACCAGAACTTTGGCAGCTTTTCTAGTTTCAAAGAACAATTTCGTTAGTAAACGCTGAATCAGAGGAAAACAAAGCAGAACACAAAAACTGCAAGGATACCATCACCGTAAGTTGGCAGTTTTTGTAAAAAAAAAAAAAAGAACCCACATACTTTGTCTCGCTTTTAATACTTCTAGGAACAGGGTTATTAAGACCCATTCGTAATAATTTGTATATTCCCGGTTTTAACTAAACTTACAGGCTTCTTCTAAAACCTCACCAGTTCGAACCACCTAAAGATTGGTTCGAAAATTCTGTACGTATATATATATGTAAGTATATGTGACTAAGTTTCGTTAATACATTTCGAAGTACTCAGGGATTGCTAAGAAACTTGGCTATCAGAAAGAGGAAACAAAATCCGGGTAATGGATATCACATGAAATTTACGAGGATCTGTATCTGTGGTACATAAATCTACCATTCTATTTAGCCATATATTACTGAGAACTGCCTACATGCTATCTGTAATCCTTGTTAAATCGCTGAATATGCCATTGCAATTGTATTCAATCTTTGCACTTCTTCAAATCAATCCGATTACATTAGGAATTGCGAGATTACCGGAGACACATATTTCGATCGGCAACAGCAATTCAAGGTTCAAGAAAAGAGATACTAAACTAGTACCTTTCAATACGGTAGATAATTAGCTTTCCAATGGGTAGCAAATTGCTAAAATATGAAATGCTAGTCTAGTTTGTCAAGTAAATGAGAAGAAGCTCATCGCTGTTTCAAAACTTCATGTTTTTGAGTGTGGGGAAAACGTAAATCATTTTTACGAAAATCTGCTCATCTCATACGGAACAATTAGCCGCTGATACATACTCATTTTATAAGTTATACAGTTGGTGTGAGGGTGGAATAGACGGGGAAGATTAGCGGGCCGCTGAGCACAGCAGTTTGCGGGGTAGACAGAGGGTAACTTTTCGGTGGCAAATCTGGGGTATATAAGGGGAACTTGAGCGCTTGCGTAGAACACTTCCCTTTACTCGCCACCCTTCAGTTATGTACTTTTTAGATCTTCATAGATCTTCGTAAATTTCGTTGGGGGGAAATAAAAATCACCCAAGTGGATGATGCTACGGTTTGTAACTGTCTTAGCCGCCAGCGAGGGGTTAGGATGAAGAAACACATGCACGTGATTTTTAATCGTCTTAAAAGTAGAGCTGTCGAAAAGAAGGAAAAGAAGAAGAAAAAAAAAAAAAAAAAAAAAGAGGTGAAGAGTGTTTGAAATGATATACACAATAATAGTATTGCCTTAACAAGTAGTTTCAATGGCTCAGGATATTGTCGATCAAGTATTTGATCGGGTAGATTCTTTGTACAGCAGAGGAAGCAGAGTCGTCTCCTCTGTTCATGATGCAGTATCAAATACCGTTTCTCATATGGGTAGAGATTCGCAGTGGGAAACAGAATTAGCGGCTAGAGGCAAAGAAGAAGCTGGTAATTCAATGGGGAAATCCATTTGGTCACTGGGAAGTGGCTTATATAGACACTTGGGTGGTAAAACGATCTTTGGGTTTGGATTTTCTGCTCTCATGGTAGTTCTATTTTGGCAGAAGGGAAATCTACTAAGTTTTCCTGAGCATTTGCCGAAAAATCAGGAAAAATGTTGTTTAGTACTAGGGAATATGCATGATCCTATTATCAGATCACAGGTCATGGATCTTTATAGAAGAAGATTCACCGTCTTTGTGTGTTCCAAGGATGCACCATCTTACAGAGAACATGAAGAAGACGATGACTTTTTAGTTCATTTGGACCCAACGTCTTCTGACGATTTGGCACATTTTGTTGAGTCTCTAAATTCGACCCATCAATTGGCATCAATACTGTTTATGCCCAATTTATCCTATCATCCCTCAGGCGAAGTGAGTCTGTCACAGTTGGAAGTTGAAATTCGTTCGAATGCTCTTTTGTATTTCCACACACTGATGAAATTATTGCCTCACCTTCCTCGTACTCAATTGATCTTATTTGATCCATCACTAACTTATAATATGAGAATAGCCCACCATCCTGTTGAAATTCTGGTCTCAGGAATTATAAAATCCATTTATCAATCTCTGGCAAGGCATGAAAAATTGGATCTATATTTGGTTCACCTTGGTATATTACAACTGACTGCACAACCTTCCAATTATAAATTTTTGAATCTAAAAGGTTCTAACATTAATACCGCTCTCTTAGAACCGGTTTACAGACTCATAATGGCCTACAATGGTAACATACTAAGGCGTCTATGGCTCTACATAATAACCTTAGGATCCTTGAACCACCATTGGTACTGTGGCAAATACAGTTGGATTTCCACTTTTGCATTTTCCACTTCATTAATTAGAAGATGGATTTAAACAGAAAAAAAAAAAAAAAAAATCATATATGTATAATTAATGTAAATGGAGTTGTAAGTTTTGTAGATAGATTACGATTGGGGTTAAGTTTGAGATTGTAGGGATGCTAGTTGTTTCAGAATGGCAGATTTAGCAGTACCACCAATAGCATCTCTTCTCTCGACACTTTTTTCAAAGTTAAAAGTTTCGAATAAATCAGGTTCAAATCTGGAATCAATTGCCTTGTATTGCTCCAAAGTCAACTTGTCGATACCACTCAAACCTGAATTTTCTGCCTTGGAAACACATTCACCAGAAATGTGATGGGTTTCTCTGAAAGGAACACCTTTTCTAACCAGATAGTCAGCTAAATCGGTTGCCAACATATCAACAGTTAATGCGTTATACATGTTTTTAGAATTCACAGATAACGTGCTGATAACACCAGTAGCAATCAGGATGGAGTGTTCTACAGTAGTTAAACAATCAAATAGGGATTCTTTATCCTCTTGCATATCCTTATCGTAAGTAGATGGGACACCTTTCAAACTCATTAAAAAGCCCGTTAAGTCACCGAATACTCTACCAGATTTACCTCTCAATAATTCCAATGAATCGGCGTTTTTCTTTTGGGGCATGAGTGACGAACCTGTCGAATAAGCATCACTCAGTTTGATGAACCCAAATTCTGCCGTTGAATAAATAATTAAATCTTCAGCAAAACGTGAAATGTGGTTCATAAATAAAGTACCCCAGAACATCAGTTCCACAACAAAATCTCTATCAGAAACTGCTACCAAGGAATTACCAATGACACCTTGGAATTCCAATTCCTTAGCTAGAAATTCTCTGTCGATACCATAAGGATGACCCGCAAGAGCACCAGCACCTAATGGTGATTGGTTAAATCTCTCCAACAATTGCCTTAATCTTTTCAAATCTTCTGTGAAATAGGTCGCATAAGAACTTAACCAGTGGGACCATCTAATAGGCTGTGCTCTTTGCAAATGAGTATAGCCTGGCATTAAATATGCGATTTCTTTTTCTGCTCTTTTAACCATAACGCTAACCAACTCTTTTAATCCAGGTAACAATTTCTCATTAACCGTATCACGACAAAAGATCCTCATATCAGTCACCACTTGATCGTTACGAGATCTACCAGTATGAACTTTACCTGCAATATTACGTCCAATAATTTCACCTAGTCTTCGCTCATTAGCGGTGTGGATATCTTCATCATTGGGGTGACGAACAAACTTATCTTCATCCCATTCTTTCTTAATTTCACCCAATCCATAGTGGATCTTTGTTAACTCTTCTGGCGTAATTAATCCCAATTTGTTAAGTCCAGCTGTATAGACTTTGGTGCCTTCTAAATCAGCTCTGTACATCTTCCAATCGTAGGGCAAAGACGCATTATAAAGATGCATCAATGGATCTGTCTGGCCAGTAAATCTACCACCCCATAACTTTTGAGTATTCTCAGACATCGTAGATTTTCTTCAAATTAGCAAATTAAAATCACGCCTATTCCTTCTATCCCTTTATCAATAGCTTCAAGGTCTCAAAATGTCAATATTGTTGAAATTTTTTTTTTTTTTTTTTCAATTCAACTTTGTATCTTCTGCGTATACAATAGCATATCAGTATATCGAAGAGATGGATAAAAAAAAAAAAGGATTAGATATAAGGTGTTCGTAGATAAGCGATACAATTATATAATCAATTCTATAAATTTTGTTCACGCTTGTGGCAATTCTCTTCTTACTTCTCAAATAAATCTAAGGTTTGCATCTGCCGGTAAAACGTGGATATAGAGAACAGTCCCTGACAGTGTATCTGTTACATAACCATGCCAAGATACGTTCTGTACCTAGACCATAACCACCGTGGGGAATACTACCGTATTTACGTTGGTCCAAGTACCAGTAGTATGGTGCTGGATCAATCTTTTCACGTTGGTAACCTTCCAGAAGTTCATCTTCCTTCCAGGTTCTCATGGAACCACCAGTAATTTCACCAACATTTGGCATTAATACATCAACAGATTCGGTGACACGAGGATCGTCTTTACAACGGAGCATGTAGAATGATTTAATTTCGGCAGGGAACCTAATCAAAAAGATTGGAACACCCATAGTATCAACCATTTTTCTCTCAGCAGCCTCTGAGATATCATCACCGAACTTGAATTTTCCACCTTCATCGTTAGGAACACCGTTTTCGTTTAACCATTCAAGGGCATCTTGGTAATCTAATCTTTTGAATGGATAAGTTGGTGGTTTGAAATCTGGGTTCAATTGTCTAACTAGAGCGTTACCAACAGGATCTTCCATAATGTAACGGATGCCTTCAACAAACAGTTTTTCCAAATGACATAACAAATCGTCAAAACTGAGAAATCCCAGTTCAGCTTCAGTATGGGTATATTCGGAAAGGTGCCTTCTGGTGTGTGATTTTTCAGCACGGAACGATTCCTGCACACAATAAACATCACCTAATGACGCCAGACAAGTTTCCAAATACAACTGTGAACTTTGTGTTAAAAAGGCTTCTTCACCGTAATAGTTCAATTTGAACAATGTTGAACCACCTTCCACTTGAGTTTGAACCATACATGGAGGAGTAACTTCCGTTATACCTTCATCTTCATAAAATCTTCTGAGGGATTTCATCCAAATGGAACGGACCTTCATCACAGCAGACAAAGTTTCACCTCTTAGAGTCAAATGACGTTGATCTAACAACAACGAAGGATCAGCATTTTCTGAGACCTTGTTAGTAAACGAATCATCACCACCTGGTGCCAAATCAATAACTTCATAGTAATCAACAGACAATTCAACACCACCTGGCGCACTTTTACCCTCCGGTAGTTTGTTGACAGTACCGTACAGTGCAACCGAAGATTCTAAAGTTAATTCCTGAGTCTGTTTGGCTAGCGCTAGGTTTCCAGTCAAAACGGCCTGTAAATACCCATAACCATCTCTCAACACAACGAATACCAATTTCTTGTTGTTACGAATTCTATGGATCCAACCATAAACCTTAACACGCTGGCCAACTGCCTCATAAGCTTTGTTGATCCTCTTCTTTTGAGCTTGTGGTAAAGTTTTGTCCTCTTCGATCTTAATATCAAGTGCTTCCAACTGTTTAGCTGCCTTATCAGCTTCTTGCTGTTGTTTCTTGGCCTCCAATTCCTTCTGTTTTACGGCCTTCTTCCTCAATCCCTCAGAACCCTTTTTGGCTTTCTTCAAAGAGGATGCACTGATCTCCTCGTATTCATTGTCTTCATTCTTGAACACCAATAACTTGGGTTCAGTACGTCCCAGTTCTTCATGTGCATATAGAGCAAAAGCAGCTGTCTGGAAGGGTTTCTCCACAGTTCCAACGGTCTCTAGGGAGTCGACACCGCCCTTTTCATTAATATGAACCGACATATTGGTCGAAATGTTGATAATTGGTGAGCTATTATCGTCTTTTGGCTATATTTTAATGAATATTCAAAACGTTTATATTTTACTTTTCTTCTAGTTCCTTGAGAATTCTTATTGAACTGAAAAAAATTTTTTAGAGTCATCGCGTTATAGAAAGTGAAGCCTCAAACTAGAAGAAAATTCACCAAAAAACAATTGAAGTCTTGAAGTCTTGAAGAAATCCGGTTATTTGAAAGGTAATCCTTGGTCTTCCAAGCTAGAGGGTACTTTTATTGAAATCTGTTGATCAAAAAACATGTCTGTCGAGAGTTCCCTTGCTAATCTCTCCGTTGAGGATAAAGTAGTTGAAGGTGCCATTCCATTGAAATCCTTGGTATTCAAACCAAAGACTGCGAAGACCGCAACACCCGTTCCTATTGTTGTTGTAGCATTGCAGTCGACAGCTACACCATCAGCACACATTGCCCAGTTCACCAACACCAAGGAACCACGTTTGGCAAGAGACGAGTTGTTCCAATCGTTCTTCAAGTGTGAAAATGCAAAGGCATTTACTATTGCGTACTTGGTGAATGCGGAATCTGAATTCCATCTTTTGGTAGACAACCAATTGGAATCTTTGAAAGAGTCGGATATTTTACAATTAAACGAAAAATTGTTTATCAGTAAAGGTGAATTTTGCAAATTTTTGTCTAAATTTGAAGCATTCCAAAAAGTGGTTGATTTTAGCCAGGAAGTTTCCAAAGATTCCAGTGCCGGTGCTAAAAAGTCAGCTCCATCTGCTTCAGCATCTTCTGCTGCAATTGAGGATGCCAAGTTGATTGGTATTACTGTGGATAAATCACTTGATTTCTCAGGCTGGTATCAACAAATTTTAACCAAGGGTGAAATGCTGGATTACTACGATGTTTCTGGTTGCTATATTTTAAGACCACCTTCCTACTCTATTTGGGAATCGATTCAACGTTGGTTCGATGATAGAATTAAATCTATTGGTGTTCAAAATGCCTATTTCCCATTGTTCGTATCTTCAAGAGTTCTTGAAAAAGAGAAAGACCATGTGGAAGGTTTTGCACCTGAAGTCGCCTGGGTAACTAAGGCCGGTTCCTCTGATTTAGAAGAGCCTGTTGCCATCAGACCTACTTCTGAAACCGTCATGTATCCATACTACGCAAAATGGATTAGATCCTACAGAGATTTGCCACTAAAATTAAACCAATGGAACTCTGTTGTTAGATGGGAATTTAAACATCCACAACCATTTTTAAGAACTAGAGAATTCTTATGGCAAGAAGGTCATACAGCTCACTTAACAAAGCAAGAGGCTGAAGAAGAAGTTTTGCAAATCCTAGAATATTACGCTGGTGTTTACGAGGAATTATTGGCTGTTCCAGTCGTTAAAGGTAAAAAGACCGAAAAGGAGAGATTTGCTGGTGGTGTTTTTACCACTACTGTTGAAGGTTATATTCCACAAACTGGTCGTGGTATCCAAGGTGCTACTTCCCATCACTTGGGTCAAAACTTTTCAAAGATGTTTAACGTTAGCGTTGAAAATCCATTGGGTCCAGAACATCCTAAGGTTAACGTTTTCCAAAACTCTTGGGGTTTGTCTACTAGAGTTATTGGTGTTATGACGATGATTCACTCAGATAACAAAGGTTTAGTCATCCCACCAAGAGTTTCTCAGTACCAAGCTGTTGTTTTACCTGTTGGTATCACCAAGAAGACTACTGATGAACAGCGTGCCCAGATTCACAGTAGTGCAAAGGGTATCGAGTCACGTCTAAAGAAAGCTGGCGTTAAAGCTTTTGGTGACTACAATGATAACTACACCCCAGGCTGGAAGTTTGCTCAATATGAATTGAAAGGTATCCCACTACGTTTGGAAATGGGTCCAAAGGACATTGAGAGCAACCAAGTCACCGTGGTTCGCAGAAATGATTTCCGTAGAGTTACTGTTAAATTAGACGAATTGGAAACTCGTATTCCAGAACTATTAGAAGAATTACAAAAAGACTTGTATCTAAGAGCAAAAGAATTGTTTGACTCTCACAGAGTCATTGTTAAAGAATGGAGAGACTTCGTCGCTAATTTGAACAAGAAGAACGTTGTTCTTTCGCCATGGTGTGGTGTTACCGAGTGTGAAGAAGATATTAAAGATTCTTCCGCTAAGAGAGACGATGGTGAAGAGTTTGAACAAGATGAAAAGGCTCCAAGTATGGGTGCTAAGTCTCTATGTATCCCCTTTGAACAGCCTGAATTGAACCCTGGCGAGAAGTGTGTCAAATGTTCTCGTCCAGCTCTTCAATACTGTATGTTTGGTCGTTCTTACTGAACAATTCAGATATTTTGTGCACACGACCTCTTATCATTCTATTATTATTATTATTTTACTACTAGTATGATTGCTATTTTTACTTGAAAAAAAAAAATAATAATAAGAATAATTTATAGATTTGGGAACAATTGTAGTTCTACAATTGATTACTTCCTCCAAAATGCATTAGATTTAAACTGATTAATGGGGATGCTTTTAATTGAAAGACCTCCATTTATAGTAGGTTCCAAATGGTATATTTGGGTCAGTTGTAGAATTTCGTCAATGTAGTTCAATGCTTGGTCGTAACAAATTCCCACTTGTGATACTGCATGTGCATCGTCACTTAGAACAAATCTACCACCACAATAGATCTTGACTAATTCACATATTTCTTTACCAGGATAAGGCTCTGGTAATTTCTTGCGCAATGCTGAAGTATTGATTTCAATGAGACCACCGTACGATTCAACAAACTGCAAGTTTCTTATAATAGCATTCTTAACAGAATCCCATTGGTACACCAGTTGGATTTGAGAGACTGGGACGGACGTAGGTTCATCGCTTAGATAACCTGTTTGAGGGTTAATTCTCAAACTTGAAGGCAGATAAAGCTTGAAAAGATCGAAATGTCCAACGATCAATGGCTTCAATACTGTTAACATCTTAAATTGTAGATCAAAATATGATAAAAGCATGGTTTGAAGGTTATTATTACAAGCTGCTAGAGCTTGATTCCAACCCTGCTGGTCAAAATCTATAGGAAGATTACGAATGTGATGTAATGATCCAACAGAAAATTTTATCACATCCTTATGTTTAGCAATCAATTGTCTACCAAAAGCAATGTGTTCTTCATCGCACCCTTCAATTTCAATCCCAATGATAAATTTGGTATTGCTGGAATTAGGTCGACTCTGAATAATCGTCGCATGCTTCAAAAAGTTTTCAAAATTGTCTTGAAGCTTCTGAACTGTATATGTTTCATTTTTTGAACCTTCTTCTTCTTCTGGGTATAAAAATTTGGCATTGATTCTGGGCATATGTTCTGTTAAGCAATACGTATGAAACTTCATCTCGACAGCTCTCGAGGTTATATCCTCCAATGGATCTACCCCATGAGCCACGTAATCACCAGAATGAGAGTGATGCGAATACATTGGCCTTTTTTTTCTCGTTTCTAGAATATCTTTCTTAGAGGAAATTTGATAGTCACTATCGGTAACATTTGATCATCGCGATGAGCTGTAAATTGCTTTATGAGAGGAACAAATAAGCCTAAAATGAATGAGTTTTTGAATTCAAAAAAATTGAAACTAGGATTCTTGAACTCTTGAAGTCTGGATCTATTAAAGGATATCAGTTTATTGAATAATACTCTTAGATTTTTGGAGTCTGTTAAAATCCTTTTAACGTTTTGTCGAAGATGAACGTCTTTGCATTCAGACACTGTAGACAATACAGGACATAACTAGGAAAAAACAATAACAAAATGTTCAAGAATGTATAACAAGGATCCCTACCGCAGCTAATTTATCAGAGAAATATATAGATTATTACTCCAAGGACATTTTGACTGCAAAAAAATAAACAAGTGGACAAGTCCGGATTCGAACCGAAGACCTCCCCCATGCTAAGGGGGCGCGCTACCAACTACGCCACATGCCCATACAAGTTACCTGTTCTCCTAGGGAGATAGATAGGAACACACTAACGAGTAGAAATTCGAATGTTTCGTCATGAATCTCTAACAGCCGGGTGTTATAATAATTCAGGTTCGCTCTTATTGGACCTCATCAGTAATCTCCTAAACACTCTCTGACCTTCGTTTCAAGTTCCCGCAAACTGTTTATAAGATGCGCGTTATGTGTATTCAAGGTCATCGCATCCTATAACAGTTGATATAATATTCAAGGTCAATTCGAGATTATTAAGAATTTATGGAAAATGGCTATCAAAGGTTCCAAGAAAGATGGCAAGAGACTTGTGCAATCTCGTTTACAGATAGGCTCAAGGACCAAATTAACAAAATGCACAAAATGCGGCATGGCTTATTCACCATCGCTTATAGATGATACAACCACTCACAAGAATTATCATGAAATGCACCTAAAGGGCAAAAAATGGTCGACAAACTGGGGTTCAGAAGTATCGCTATCATCTTTTGATGACGAAACACTACCTACACCACCGTCATCTTCATGTACAGTCAGTATGCTAAGGAATAAAGATGAGCGTATAGCAATGATACGATCTGATCATCCAGCGGAAGTAAGAAATACAATAACCATTTTAGACATTGTAAATGATGAGTTGCATGCACCTAGTAATGAGAATGAATTCTGGTGTCGACCAAACAGTGATGGAAAGGCTTTTATTTACATCAAAGAGGATAGGGCTGTTGGTGTACTAACTGTTGAATTACTGACCCCTGAAAGATGTAGGTGGATGGTCTACGAAGATAAGACCATTATAAATGGTGTTAACCCTCGATTTATAATAGGAATTTCAAGGATATGGGTCTCCAGAACACAAAGGAATAGAGGTATTGCGACTAGACTTTTAGAAGCCGCTAGAACGAATACTATCTACGGTAAGATAATTGAAAAATGGGAAATGGCTTGGAGTCAACCAACTGATAGCGGTGGAAAGTTAGCTTCTCATTACAATGGCGTGACACACAAATCCGGCAAGCTTTTAATACCGTGCTACATCTAACAAAGAACAAAAAACAAAAACTAATTAATTTAAAAATGCATCGATCTATAATCATAGTTTTTTCGAAGTACCACTAATTTTACGTACACCACCTGTGGCACTTGCAGTCCTTCTACCTGAATTGATACGTTTATTCTTAGGTAGTAATTGTCTGAGAAGTGCATCTTCATCACCATCATCATATTGTGCGGATTTGTCAATATCATTGAGCACTTTACTACTGGCGCTAGCAGTATCATCTTGTTGCATCAAATCATCATCCGAATTATTATCGGCAATAGCTTGTGCATGACGTATACCTAATCTCTTTGCTTTCGCCCTTTGAAAGTCTTCGATAGTATTATTTCCATTATGACCCTTCCTTGGTTGACCTGGTGAATTTTGAGGGACAGCTGCAGCTTCAAAGTTTGTTGAAATTTTCTTTGGACTTGGTGGTGTCATTGCTAAATCTTTTAATTCATTTTCGTCCACGTCTCTATAGAATCTATGCCTTCTCTCATCCTTAAGTCTTTTCTTTTGTGTACGATATTTATCCAAACTGACTAATGGATAAAGGTTACCAATTAATTCATTAGAAACTAATGATAATCTCATTGTGTATTTCCATTCTCTGAAATCATTTTGATGTAAGTAGATCCAGTGCTGCTGGGGTCCTACCACCATCCCAGGTCTCATGAATCTTAAGAATCCAATACATTCATTGGCGGTAAATCCATGGGTATAAATTAAATGTGCTCCTATCAGGCACCCGGTTCTACCTAATCCAGCCTTACAATGTACAGCTATTTTACCGCCACTTTTAATGACAGTTTCAGCTGCCCCTACGAAATTTTGTACAATTGAAAGATCTGGACAAGTTCCATCCTCAAAAATCATATCCAAGTGTTGTATCCCCACATCCTCGAAATGCCTTTTATTGTACAGATGGGAATTTAATCTAACAACTAATTGAACGTTACTATTAGTGAAAAATTTTAAAACACTACGAAATGCTTGGTTTAAATGAGATTTGGAGGATGAGGTATTGCTGGTTATAAGTCTTGAATCTTCTTGTGGGGATGCAAATGCAATAAAGTCCGGAGTGACAACGTTCAAATCACCATTTTCCACATGTTCATATCTTTCATAAGTTTCTAAATTAAACGAATGTAGGTCGATCAAACCTCTTTCTTTCGCTCTCCAAACTCCATATACAACATCTTGAATGGTTATTTCAAAATCTGCATTCGAATAGCCTGCATCTCTAAAGGGCATAAACGGCGGATCTACTTGCGCTAATGGTTGTAAAACTTGATGTGGTGTCCATCCTTGCACTAATATCATATAACAGCATAACATACATGCTGAATTCGCCCTCTGTCTAGTTGAAGTGGATGAATAGAAAACAACTGCTTTATTCGCATTATCGGGATCATTTAAAATTTCATGGAATATAACAGCAAACCTGTATAAATGACCAATATTCATAGGCCCAAAATCTAAATGGAAACTGTTATAAAAAATGGAATCTTCAACTGTAAAGAAAACCATTTCCTCTGTGTCTTGCGGAGAATAATCATAAGCTCCAAGATAGACTCTCCCTCTTAGGAATTCAATAGTGTTATCCAAATATACACTCCTCCTCATCCTACTAAAATACTACTGCCAATGATAACGACGATAACAACAATAATGAATAGTAATGCAACTTTTGGATTGCCAATCCTTCCTCTTGCTACCTGTCTATTACTGACGAAACTTCCCACAAAAACTAACTGAAAATCAAATCAAATCAATGAGAATCAGATAAAGAGAAAACTAAACCAAACTAAACAAAGAAACAAAAAAAAAGAACAACAAAAGAAGAAGAAGTTACCAAAGACCTGTATGAACCCTCAATGACTCGTCAAAAACCACTAGCAGTAAGTTAAAACATCGCTAAAATATTTATCGACTCTAAAGTTTTTCCTTTTTCATTTTTTATTTCTTTACTATTTTCATTTTTGTATGTGTTGAAATTTTCCATTTATTTGTTTACTATATGTCCAGATCGGGAAATTAACGTGCGGGTAGCGAAAGATATCGATGCACGTGACACACAATAGTGACAATGCCTGTGTATTTATTCTAATAGCTGATTCTCAATGAGTCGTCTGGTTATACTATTTGTAGCCGCCCAGATGCATCGGTATCTTCTTTTTTTTTTTCTTTCTTTTGACAGTTCTTGCATCTTTTCTAGGAGCAAGAAGGATATCATCATTTGGCAATGATTGCAGGCAGTAAGGTACCCCGTAAAATCGGTTGCCATATGAATTGATGAGAAAGAGATGTCAAAAAGAGTGTAAGAAGCTGAATTGAGGACCAAAACGTTATTTATATTTTTATTCTGTAGAGCAAATTCAAAAAAATCTCTCGGGGGCGATTCGAACGCCCGATCTCCAGATAACTTTTCACATTACAGTCTGGCGCCTTGAACCAACTTGGCTACCGAGAGTAGTTAAACTGCGATTACGAAGAAAAAGACAGAAAGTCTACATAAGTAGAAAAGTAGACTTTATCGACGGATAAGAGCGTTTAACTGATAATAAAATAATATTCTAGATATCTGGTACGAGCTAATCACTGAACCCGATGCTTTGACAACTTGGAGCATTTAAAGATAGGGTTTTTGTACTTGCACCCATACACTACACTATGAAGTTATTAAGGGTTCGAGTCTGTATACATAATGGCATAGTAAGAACACCAGTATTGGCTAACACTCCTAAGAAGCAATAGAAGGTGAAGGCCTCTAGCTACCGTTCTCATGCTATTTAAAACCATAAGTACTGTCCTGGTCATTTTCCAGCTAGTGGCATCATGGTCGGTACAACACCTTTTCGACCAAGAGTCACCTCTGCATCTGGGACCAAGTGCACAAATCCGGGATCTACAGTTAGGTCAACTGAATTTCCTTCATACTACTGACACTCATGGCTGGCTTGGATCACACCTGTTACAATCTGAGTACGATGCGGATTGGGGAGATTTCATAAGTTTTGTGTCCAAATTTAAGCAAGAACGCCTACAAAAAGACCAAGATTTGGTCCTAGTAGATACTGGTGATAAGCACGATGGTAATGGATTAAGTGACGCTACAATCCCCAATGGAATTGACACTACCAAAATATTTAACGAACAAGATTACGATCTGTTGACTTTGGGTAACCACGAACTTTACACTGCTGACAATACACTGTTGGAATATTATACTACCGTTATCTCACCTAAATTCAAGGATAATTACGTCTCTAGTAATGTAGAATTTGTTAAAAGAAATGGAGGCAAGGTACCATTTGGTAATAAGTACAGGGTATTCAGTACTGAGAGAAATGGTATTAAAATCTTGGCGCTTTCATTTCTATTCGACTTCAAAAGGTTTAATGATAGAGCAGTTGTGACACCTGCGTTGCAAGAAATTGAGAAACCCTGGTTCTATGAATTAACCAATGAAAAGTATCCTGAGGGTTCCATTGACTTGGTACTTGTTTTCGGTCATATGCCAGTTACAGATATGGCCAATAGGGAAATTAACACTTTGCATGAGCGGTTGAGAAAATTGTACCCAAACACCATTATTCAATACTTTGGTGGTCACTCTCACATTAGAGATTTTGTTGAATTTGATTCCAAATCCACGGGGTTGCAAAGTGGTAGGTTTTCGGAGACTTTGGGGTTTTTATCGATTGATAATGTAACCAGTAAGTCCCCCAATTTCTTCAGAAGATACTTGGATTTCAGCAAAAGATCATTTGCTCATCATTTGAAATTAAGTCAGTTACCAAATACCGAGAAGGGAATCCGTGTATCGAATTTGGTTGGAAATTTAAGAATGAAATTAAATTTAGATACAGAATTGGGTTACGTGCCTCGTACTTACTATATGTCATCAAAACCAATGGATTCTCAAGAAAATTTGTACCATTTATTAACAAGTCAAGTCCTACCAAGGTTACATTCCAAAGTAACTAACGAATCCATAAGTCGTTTAGTTCTCATGAATACGGGTGCTGTCAGATACGACTTACATAAGGGTCCCTTTACCTTGGACACAGAATTTATCGTATTACCATTTTCTAACGACTGGCTCTACCTGGAGATTCCGCTCAAAATAGCTTCAAGGATCGCTGAATATTTAAACAAAGGGCCTGTGATAGCCTCTTTGGCACCTCCAGATGTTACTAGTAAACTGACACCTTCTGAGCCTCTGTATGAGATGTCAGCGGCTAAATCCGCACTATGGAGAGAAGAATGTCCGAGAATAGATGAACCTGATTTGACACCAGGACTCACAACTTCCGATGACTACGGATGTGATGGCGACGATACACTACATAATACACTAGACGAATTCCCAATTCCAAATGTTGTGCAAAGTGAAGAACTAATTTCTGAAGATCCCGAAAGTCTCGTTCACTTTGTATTTTACAGTTTTCTGAAACCTAACGTCTTGGAAGCAGTCAACGTGCTCTCTGACGAGAAATCATATAAAGATTCTCACTGCAAGACTTATGGGGGCAATTCAACCAAGAAACTCCTGGAGGAGTTCATCAAAGAAATGCAGTAACGTGAGGGGAGGCCAAATAAGATTTGTACACATAAAAAAAGGATTTCTTTTTCTCTTCTAAAAAGATTTAAAAAATGGTTGAGATTATATGAAACAACGTAGTTCTAATAAACAAACAGCATTGCTGGGCAGATTCGTAGAAGTCTTCTCCTTTTCTAAACTTCTTACAAACCTTGTTGAGCTCTTCTTCTGTCACGCTCTTCAGTGATGGACAATTTGATACCCTTACCCTTTGGCAAGGAGATCAAAGGCTTACCAGGTTCACCAATGACAAAAACGTTGTTTAGTCTGGTAACGAAGGTGTTGTCCAAAGAGTCCTTGATGTGAACCAAGTCGAAACCACCGTCGTGTCTTTCCTTGTGAATGATGGTACCGATACGACCCAAGTTACGACCACCAGTAACGTAAACTAATCTACCAGTGTCGAATTTAACGAAATCTTGGATCTTACCAGAAGCCAAATCGACCTTAACGGTGTCGTTAACCTTGACATCAGGGTCTGGGTATCTGATGGTTCTACCGTCGTGGGTGACCACGTATGGGATACCCTTCTTACCCAATTGAACTCTCTTGACCTTACCCAGCTTGTAAGATGCTTCTTCATCGGTGATACGGTGAACAGCAAATCTACCTTTAACATCGTAGACCAATCTGAAGTTCTCGTTAGTGGCATCTAGGGTGATAACATCCATGAAACCAGCTGGGAAAGTAGAGTCGGTTCTCACCTTACCATCGACCTTAACATGACGTTGCATCATGATGGCCTTGACCTCACGGGTGTTCAAGGCATACTTTAATCTGTTTCTCAAAAACACAATCAATGGTAAAGATTCTCTCAACTTGTGAGGACCTTGAGATGGTCTTGGAGCATAGGTACCAGACAATTTGTCCAACAACCAGTGGTGTGGGGCTGCCAATCTCTTAAGATGCTTCTTTGGTCCTCTAGCCATCTTGATATCCTTGGTTTATGAAGATCCTTTCTATCTATTTGACAATTATGCTTATGCCAAATAATAACTATACTATATGATGAGATATGGAAATCCGACATCATTCTCTAATTTTTTCAAGCTGCGTCGGTTGCCGATTCGCTCGAGCTAGCGTGCCCCATCGCCTGTCTGATGGGCCCCTCCAGGTCTCGCTCCGAGCTAGACGGAGTCCGCCTAGCTGGTAAGAGAACTGCCCCTCCCAGGGAGAATGCTTCCAGACAGATGCCCCCGCCCAACAGCAGCAGCATCCCTGCCTAGTTGAAAATGGCAAAACAATGCGTTCTTTTTTCCCTTCCAATTATTACACGCGCGCCGCGGGCGAAAATACCGGAAAAATTAATAGAAATTATTCAAAACAAAAGAGCAAAATTATATGGAGGTATGGATTCATAAACTTTAGACAGGGTGTATGGGCTCAGTGAAAACAGTCACTTGAAAAGGACAAGCATAAGCAGTAGAGAACATATTTGGATATGTTAAATCCAAGTAATAGCAGTGATAGTAGTTTTATAAAGGACAAGACTCGGGATGAAGTTATGTAGCCAGACTCTGAAGGGAGTTATTGTATTTTTTCTTAAACTCTGCTTGAGAAGATAATTGTTCCCTTCCGTTTGGATATGGCCATTTTCTTGCTCATACATAGAGATTTAGATGAGTTTATTCGATGCATGTGGATTTATGTTTCTATATACATGTTTGAAAGGCTTCAAGAAAAGATATTTGAGAGCCTTTTCTTGGAGATCAACTTGATTGTAAGGTTCTCTGAGATCGCAGCCTGATCACACTACCATGAAGACTATTAGTAGAAAACACGAGTGGTTTACATTTGTCAGTAGTCCATAAGGAACTTCTGTCTATGTGACCTCTACTACCTAAAAAGCATTTGAAAAACAAAGGTTGCACTAGCATTGGTAAGTCAATGTTTTATACACTAATATGGTTTTGGATTATACTGCAGATCTCATATTTGGTACAGGCATCACAAGAACATTTTCATACCCATACCAGTAGCAATGGTAAGAATGAACAAGTGCGGTTTAAAAAATATTCATTTAACAGATACGAATTAAAGAATTATAGAGACGAAGTTAGAGATTTGTTCAACTTTGCTCATGAGAGCTACTTACAGAAGGGATATCCATATGATGAATTGAGACCAATTGCATGCATTCCCAAGACAAGAAATTTTGAAGATCCTGATGATCAGATTACCAATGATGTTTTAGGAAACTTTTCAATTTCTCTGGTGGATTCCTTGACCACTTTAGCTGTCATGAATGATCGTCCTAAGTTTGCGGAAATGGTCAAACTAATTGAAGATACCTTTCCCAATAAATTTGATATAGATTCCACAGTACAGGTGTTCGAAACTACAATTAGGATTGTTGGTGGTCTTGTATCAGCGCATTTATACGCTACCGATCCTTCTAAAAAAGTTTATTTGGGAGATGAGTACCATGGATCACTTTTGCAGCTGGCAAAGGATATGGCAGATCGATTACTACCATCTTATTTAACTCTAACGGGTTTACCGGTACCGAGAATCAATTTAAGGACTAAGTTTGATCCTATTACGATAGACTTGGTCTCTGAAAATAATGTCGCCGCTATGGCTTCACCGATCTTTGAATTCACTATGTTGTCGTATCTGACATTGGATTCTAAATATGCAGAAGTGACTAGATATGCGATGAACAAAACTTGGGCGTTGAGATCAGAGTTACAGTTACTTCCGATGTCCTTTAATCCTCAAACCGGTCAGTGCTATTCACAGATTTCAGGTATCGGTGCTTCCATAGATTCATTTTACGAATATGCATTAAAGGGAGCACTTTTATTTAATGACGATGGTTTGTTGAAGATTTGGCAGGATGCTTATAACGCTTTGAATACAAATTCAAGAGCGGATTGGTTCTATACAAATGTTCAGTCTACTTCAGGCCAATTACAGACCCTTTGGGTTGATTCCCTCAGTGCATTCTTCCCTGGATTACAAGTACTTGCTGGTGATGTAGAAGATGCCATATTAAAACATATGTTGACGCTTAAACTTTGGAACACCTTTGGTGGTGTACCGGAAAGATGGGAATTTAAAACTTTAATACCGTTTGAAAGTGAGACTGGATTTAATTCCAGGGAGTTGAAATCTTTTATACCATTGGAATGGTATCCATTACGTCCTGAATTCGTCGAATCCACGTATTTTCTCTACAGAGCAACAAAAGACCCATTTTATTTGAATGTTGGTGTTGCCATTTTAGAGAGCTTACAAAGCAGGTTTAAATACGAATGTGGATTCGGTGGACTCCAAGATGTAACAACTGGAGAACCACAAGATCGTATGGAAACTTTTGTCTTAAGTGAAACACTCAAATATTTATACCTTTTATTCGATGTGGATAACGAATTGCATAAAAGCAGAGATAACGTTATCTTTAGCACAGAAGCTCATCCAATGTGGCTCACGCCAGAAGTGATAAACAACTACGAACAAAACAAATATTTTAATGACACTATCTACAAGACCCATTTGAAAGCATGCCGTAACCGCGACAATGGATCAGGATTGAATGAGAATTCAAAATCATTCATGGGAGGTAAACTGCTAAGATTTGCTAGGTCCTTCTTTACCACCGATGAAAAACCTAATGAGGATGTCGATACAGAGCAAGAACATGTATCTAAAAAGGAAGTCGATACCAACCCAGCTGAAGCTTCTGTCTATGAGCAAATATGTTTTCCAGCAGACACTCGCTCTAATGATTCGCCTCAGTGGTTACATTCACACATATTGAGCCATTTTGATAGATTATTTGAAATTGATCGTCGATACAACTCAACTTTAATAAAACCATCATACATGAAAGGAATATTACCAATGGAACTACAGCCAGATTTTTATGAGATATGGGCAGACCCAAAATTTTCTCGTTGCAGACCGACCTCAACAACTGAATCATTAGAAGTCGTACTCGATCTACCAGGAGAATGTCAATTGATTAGATTTCCAGACGGTAGCATTCACAGAGACACTTTGGGAGGACGTACAAAAATTCGCCTTGAAAAAATCGAACCAGGCAGAATTGATACTTACGGCCGTATCATAGATCCACAACTTTTTATCAATGCAAGACGTAAGGATATGTTTAGCCCCTCCTGTGATACAACCGATAGGATGTATACCCCAACAACACTTTACAGAGCTACAGTAATAAATGGGATATATCTACCGGCAGATGCAAATTTAAGCATAAATCCAAAGACGGTTTTGAAGACTAAGAATGATGAGTATACCTTCCGTGGTATATTTGGTCAAAACAGTTATAACCAACTCATGCTAGAATGTATTCCAATAGTGAACTTTCTGATGTATCCATGGACTCAATAACTAGAAAATAGAGCTTGATATACTCTAAAAACTTCATAATTTCATTACATTCATTCACTATGTTCATTGTAGAATTTGAATCACATGATCCTCTTAACTTAAATCTTTGTCTCTACGAAGAAAAAAATGTAAAGATTGATTACCAAATTTCTTCAACGATATGTAAAAGAAACAAGGGACTCTAAAAAAATCGAAATTGCAGCCCAAAACCATAGAAAACATACCAATACAATAGCTTTTGAAGGTTCATCTTACCCTGTTTGCATCCCCAGTCTTTGATAAAGTCCTGTATTGGAAATAGAAGAAATATCAATATAATTTAACCTTATTTCCCGGTTTCTCTTAGTCCTTTTATCACTTTTTCCTAGTGATTTTAATTAGGAGGTTTAATAATACGTATACGACAGTCGTTATTTGGAAGTGAGAGTACCGAGAGAATCTTTTTGTGCTTCTAAAGGTTTTAAAAGGGTTTTATTACATTACCATAGTATAATTCTAACAGAATATTTGGTTTTAAGAGATAGGTAGAAGTTATTATTGTCGCCACTATTTTACAACCAGTATTGTTGGTGACAAACAATAATGAATTTTTTTGGAACAGGAAGTGTTAGAACTGTCAATGCTGGAAGCGGTGGCAGCAGGAATAGTAATAGTAATAATGATGGTACTACTAGTAATAATGGCAGCAGCAATCATGAAAATTCCACCAGCAATATAGGAACGACAGTTAGTTCGAATTTGGGGACTGGTTTTTTTCCCAGTTTTACTTCACAAACTGCGACACCAACTACAGCAGTTAGTCAAAATTCATACGCCATGGGTACGACTGGTGTTACATCTGAAAATGTTTTGAGTCATATGAAAGCAATGAACGAAGGTGGTGGTGGCCCTGGTGTTGGTTTCCAACCAACAACTACATCAGCTTCATCACAACTAAATTTACAATCTGGTCCGAATGTTGGTATAACGTTACAAGAAACCAGAACTACCCAAGGAGAACTACAATCGCATCAGCATCAGCAACAGCAACAACAACAACAACAACAACAACATCAGCAACAGCGCCAACCGCAGGTTCAACATTTAGCGCCACCGACCAATGGTGATAGTTTCAGAAATGCAGGTGCTTCTTCTACGGGTTTGGAAACCGAAGTACCATTAGGTAGCTTAACAGTTACAATTGTGGAGGCAAGAAACTTGTTGACCAGGTCCCCCACTGCTCAGCCATATGTTGTTTGTACATATGAAAGTTCTGAATTTATATCAGATGGACCGGAATCTGTTGATAATAAACCCTTCCATGGTAATGAATCACCACAGCCAGGTTTACCTGCAATTAAGGAAAATATAACAAAACACAGACCTCTTTATACACATAGATCGTCATCGAATTTGAATAAGATGAGGGAAGAAACTGACCAACTGTGTCAACATAATTCAAGTAATAGTTCAAATCCAACATGGCATCACAAAACGACCTTTGACGTTTTAGGATCACGTTCTGAGTTAGAAATTTCGGTTTACGATGCTGCACATGATGATATGTTTTTGGGCCAGGTCAGGTTACGTCCTAGAATCCAAAACACACGTAGAGCATCTCAACGCCAGTGGCATACCTTGGAAAAACGTGTATTGGATGAAAATGTGTCTGGTGATATTCTAATCAGTTGGCAATACACATCGACAAAGAAAAGACAATATGGTCCAAGTGATTTTGAAGTTTTGAGATTATTAGGTAAAGGTACTTTTGGTCAAGTATACCAAGTGAAAAAGAAAGATTCTCAAAGAATTTATGCAATGAAAGTTTTATCGAAGAAGGTGATAGTTAAAAAGAATGAAATTGCACATACGATTGGTGAACGTAATATTTTAGTTCGTACAGCTTCTCAGCTCTGTCCATTTATCGTCGGTTTAAAATTTTCCTTCCAAACTCCTGCTGATTTATATTTGGTTACAGATTATATGAGCGGTGGTGAATTGTTTTGGCATTTACAAAAGGAGGGTAGATTTTCAGAAGATCGTGCCAAATTTTATATTGCAGAGTTGGTAATGGCATTGGAATATTTACACGATAACGATATCGTTTACAGAGATTTGAAGCCTGAAAACATTTTATTAGATGCTAATGGAAATATTGCACTTTGCGATTTTGGTCTTTCTAAAGCTGAATTAAAGGATAGAACGAATACATTTTGCGGTACGACTGAATACTTAGCACCTGAATTACTGCTTGATGAAACGGGATATACGAAGATGGTTGATTTTTGGTCATTAGGTGTTCTAATATTTGAAATGTGTTGTGGTTGGTCACCATTCTTTGCAGAAGATAACCAAAAAATGTATCAAAAGATTGCATTTGGTAAAGTTAAATTTCCTCGTGATGTCTTATCACCAGAGGGTCGTTCATTTGTCAAGGGTTTATTGAATAGAAACCCTAAGCATCGTCTAGGTGCAGTTGATGATGGGAGGGAATTACGAGCACATCCATTTTTTGCAGACATAGATTGGGAGGCATTAAGGCAGCGTAAAATTCCACCACCATTCAAACCACATTTAAATTCAGATGCAGATACATCAAATTTCGACCCTGAATTTACACAGACTTCAACATCCTATTTGAACAAAAACGCTCCAATTGCTGCAACACCTCTATCGCCTGCAATGCAAGCAAAGTTCGCAGGATTCACCTTTGTTGATGAATCTGCAATGGACGAGCATTACAACATTACTTACAACAATAGAAAATTTCTACAAAATTCTTATTTTATGGAACCAGGCTCATTTATACCGGGGAATCCTGATCTGCCACCAGATGAAGATGTTATAGATGATAACATTGATGATGATGATCCAAATGATGAATTTATTCAATCAAAGCATTTGCATGGTGTAGGACATGTAGACTACGAGGGCGATCAACATATGGATGATGAATTTGTTAGTGGAAAATTTGAGATATAGTTCAACAATTACAAGCCGAGATAAACCATATCGTATGATATTATGTGATATAATATCACGTCATTTTACATTGTTATTATCGAACTTTTTTTTTTTTGTAATTCCTTAGGGTGAGGTGGTTAATTAAATTCTAGATATATAATAATTTATACAAGTTAAATCCATAGAATGCAGCAGTAATCAAGGTAAATTCATAGAACAGAAAGGTGTATCATACATATTCTTATCATTATCGGAGCGTACTTTTATTTATATTGTGTTTATTTCCATTTTTTTTTTTTTTTCAACTGGTCGTCGTCTTGTTTGAAATACGAAAATTGAAGGCGTAGTTTGTGTACCCTCTAAACCACCATTATACACAAGTGACATTCAAAAGTTCAAACAAAGTAGGAAGGAAATAAGAAATCTTAGAGATTTTGAAGAAACATTTAGACCAGAATTTTCTATCTAAGTTCTCTCAGAGTTTATCTACGTCAGTTTTATTCTTTATTCTTCTACATTTGTTCCATTTCGATTTAGTTTTAGACTACAGAGATAGACTTACTAAAATATAAGTCTAGGCTAGAGGACTAGAGAAAATAAAAACGGTTTTCAAAGTGAGTTCGATTTACTACTCTTTGAATCGTCAGTGAGTGCAGGAGAAAATTCCCACCTTTACTTACTGTCGTTTTGTCATTTGGGAACTGGAATTATAGAGGCGTTGTTGTTAAGGAGGAGGGAGGTGGAAAAATGAATTTGAGTAATGATACAGATATCAGTCGACCTAGTACATCTGCATCAACTAATTTGGGGATGACTAATAGTAGTAGTGGTAATACTAATAGTAATAACAACAATATAAAGGCACCATCTAATGATTTCGTTCGAAAACTATTTGGGATTCTAGAAAGGTGTGAATATCCCGATATTGTTCGTTGGACAGAGAAGGGTGAGAGTTTTGTAGTACTGGATACTGGAAAATTCACCACTCAAATTTTACCAAATCATTTTAAACATTCAAATTTTGCCTCATTCGTTAGACAGTTAAACAAATACGATTTTCATAAAGTAAAGAAGAGCCCAGAGGAAAGACAGAATTCCCAATACGGTGAATTATCGTGGGAGTTTAGGCATCCATTTTTTACAATCCATAATGAAGAAGCTCTTGACAATATTAAGAGGAAAACGACCGTACAAAAGAAAATAATGTTAGATGATTCTACTGTACTTTTAAAACCAAATAGTGGACCACAAAGTGGTGCAGAAGAAAAACCGGGCGCCAATTTGGTACTTGGCAATGCTGTTACAAAAGATAAGTTCAACCTTTTAAAGAGGAGAGTTGATCGTTTACAAAAGGATTTAGATTCTGCAAAAGAAGAGAGTTACAATGCGAAACTAGAATTTCAAAAATTGAATTCCAAATACAATACGGTTGTTGAAAGTCTTTTCACCTTTAAAACCGTTAACGATAACCTGATGAATAACTTCAATATTCTTTGTTCTGTGCTTGATAGTCGTGGACTTGATCTGCCGCCCCATATTTATGAAGATCCCAGTCTAAAACAGAACTCTTCTGCTCAGCAGGCACAGGCGCAAGCACAGGCTGCTGCTGCCGCCGCACAAGCAACTTCTACGGGACCAAATTCGACAACAACAGCAGGGATGAGCCCACTACAAAACAAAGCATTTGATCCATTAAATAATGCTGTGAATGCAATGGTACCTGGTCCTATGCCACTAGCAACATCCTTAACGAATAACGGTGCTACCGCTGCGGCTTCAGAATTACAGTTGCCATTACCTAGTATGAATCATGGTCCAACTATAACTACTGATAAGGGTGATAAATTGCATGAAACTTATGATAGCTTTGTTTTGAGGGAAGGTTTCCATGTATTACTGGTAGAAGATGATGCCGTTTGTATTCAACTATGTTCTAAATTCCTACGAAAATACGGTTGCACGGTAGAAGTCGTTACAGATGGATTAGCTGCCATCTCAACTTTGGAGAAATTTCGTTATGATTTAGTTCTAATGGATATCGTTATGCCCAATTTAGATGGTGCAACTGCAACTTCAATAGTTCGAAGCTTTGATATCCATACACCGATAATTGCGATGACGGGGAATATTGAAGATCAAGACTTAATTACATATTTGCAACATGGTATGAATGACATTCTAGCAAAACCTTTTACTAAAGATGACCTTCATTCAATGCTTATTCGTTATTTGAGAGATAGAATACCTTTAATCAAACAACAGGAACAACGAGATCAAAGAACAGATACTCCTAGTCATCACCCATCATCAGCAGACAATGGTACAGGTACTGATGCTGCAGGTAATAACAATGGTGGTCGTGGTGCTCGTGGAAACATGCATACAAATGGTGTTGGTAACGGGAGCGGACCTCATAGTGTAGAAAGAAGTGGCGAACCGCCTTCAGAATCCGGTTCTCAATCAGAACTGCTTACAAGGTCGCATTCACACTCTCACTTACAAAGTTCGTTAGATGAAACCGCCAATTCTGCCGGTATCCCTACACATCCAGCACCACCAACTTCAGGTCCGGCAACGCAAGGGTCTGGAAGAGGTGTTCCATTAGCGACAACTGCCTCAGGGCATTCATCATCTGCTGTATCTGAACATGATGTTAAAGGATTAGTAGATGATGAGCCATTGCTGAAAAAGCAAAGAGTATGAAAGGCGATTGTGTCAAGGGACTAAGCTAATCATTACGATTGATGATAAAGATGAATAAGGGAAAGGACTCAAGGAATATGTTCGAAGCTTTTTTTTAAAAAAAAAAAAAATAGAAAAGGGAAAATTGAAAAGACAATAAAATTAAATTCAAGTCAATTTTCTCTAATTTTTTTCTTTTTTTTTGGTATATAGAGAAGGTTTTACTACTGGGGAGAGACAGAATAAAGATAAAATAAATTCTATAATAAAGTAAAAAAAAAAAAAAGAGAAAAAAAAAAAAAAAGAAGAGAATCAAAAATGTAAAATTTCCATATAAATTAGAATTATTTGTAAGAAATAAACGATTTTATATTTATGTTTTAACTTAGGGTCCAGTAAATTTGTAATTTAAAGTTAGCTTAAGAAGATTAGAACCGGAAATAGATATTTAAAGCAGTCTATGAATCCGACATCGTTCTGCTTCGTTGAATTATTCCTCTACAGCTACTGAAACATGGTTATCAAATCTAACAGACGTTTTTCTATGATGTGCTTCCAGGTTATCCGGAATTTCCAAATCGAATTCTTTCCCGTTCTTCAAAAGTTCTTGTAAGTCTGGTCTAGCATTTTTCATGGAAGATTTTCTGCGACTTTTGTCGCTGAAACTGTTTGCTGGTGAATGATGTGCTGATGATGTCGGAGATATTAATTGTTCCTTCCTCTTTGTTAACTCTCTATTACAGCGACTACAATGACATAAAAATCCCCAGTTAACTCTTAACTCCCTCCTTCTCAATTTAACACCATGCAATGGATTTACATACGTAGCCAGTAATTCTTCACCTTTTTTAATAGGTTTTCTTGCGTAGAGTTTTAGTCTTAACTTATCATCAATTTCATAACGAACGTTAGGTTCACAATTGTGATTAATAAAAGAATACAGCGGAAAAATTTGACCTGAAACTTGATTTATGTTAAACTTTCCAATATAAGTCAGATACGTTTCCATGTCCACATCTTCAGATTCCGGAAAAGCCTCTTTAAATAAATTGAAAGCTTCTGTCCAAACAGGCTCAGGATCCTCCGAGGTAATCGCACCGCTCGAGGCATCCAGGGTACCACCTAGATTACTCGAATCACCTAACTTCTCTCTTGTACGTTGTGAAATTTCTGCTAATGGTTGAAATTTGGAAGCAACCCCGTGCTGACCACTTCTATCGAGAATCATACATGCATAAATAATACCGATTGAGTATGCAGCTGAAAAAACATGTTGCTTACAAAACTGTTCATATTTTTTCCAACCATTCAAATTTATTTGTTTGCTCCTACTTCTAGTGTGTCTTAAACTTGTATGCGTCAGATCATTCTTCTTGCAGTTTCTACTGCACCAAACGGCTCCACACTCACCACAATCGAGTCCATTCATAATTATTTCATGTTGATTTTGACTAACAGATGATCCACATAATGGACATGCCTTTCCAGATCGCATCAAAACCAATTTTTCCATTGGCGGTACTATGACTAACGGTAAATCGTCAAATATTGCATCTCCAGCTCTGAGAGTACTAACTGCGAAAAGACCTCGTTGCTCAACAGCACTACTAGTGCTTACACTAACGTTTCGAGGTAGTTTAAAATTGTCTTGTGGTATATCTGGAAGTCGCACCTTAGAACTGTAGATTTGCAAACTACTTTCGTCAGTGGCATACAAGTTATGGCCTTGTAAAATAGTTCGCAGGGTATCTACTGACATTTTCCACTCGCTATGACACTCTTTAATAATTTTTAACAGCTGTTCCAAATCATAATCCTCACTTGCAGGTTGCTCCCTCCAGGTCATAAGAACACTATCGCATACCTGCTGACTACTTGGCACAATACTTTCCGCTGGTAAAGACCGACTGTTATCATTTAACGTCAAAGTTTGAATTTGTAGATGCATTGGGATTTTGATCTGGCTCGATATAACTCTCTCTTTCCTTCTCTATTCTTAGTTGTTCTTGTCCTTTAGAGAAGTGCTTTTCGATGTAACGATGAGCTTCGATGCCAAGATGACCTTTATAAACGCACCTTACACTCAAACCTCACACAGAAATCTAGTACAAAAGAGACCCATTATTTATTCTCGATATGTTCAGAAGACTGGCAGCTAATGGTATCAAAAGGTGCTACACACATTCATCAGGCCCTGGTGCATTTACTGCAAGGCCAAAGCCGAAACAGAATAGGTGGGTACCATGGACAATATTTGGTACAAGTTTCACCATGGGACTATTAATTACGCAATATGTGACTTTAACAGATATATTGGCATGCTGGAAATACGACAAGTTGCCACAGGAATCCCCAGAGGTCAACAATTACAAATTAGGGCTAACCCAAAGATGCGAGAATCTGCCAGTGGTCAAACAGTTAAAGAAAGCTGGATTCACCGAAGTCTTCCCCAATAGACGTCAAAATGATTTATTAGTAACCAATTCCTTGAGCACACCGGGTGGAATCGCCATAACACCAAAATTCTACTATAATCCAGTGACAAGAGAAACCGTTGGGATTTATCACTTGGGAATGAAATTGACGGGTTATCCGTTTATTGTACATGGGGGTATCCTCGCAACTGTAATGGAGGATCTAATGCAAGAAGCCGTCAAAATTTTGAGATCAAAACCCGGTGAAAAGGCTAAGGATTTAACTCTATCATACAAGATGCCCACATTTGCCAACCAGTTCGTCACCGTGAGGACTACAAAAGTGGAAGAATTTGGTAAAAACACTAAACTATACGTCCAAGTTATGGATCAAGCTGGCAACAATACCCTCGTGAACGGTAAGGGCACTTTTTCTACGTAAATTTCGCTTTATTTTATTTAATCCATTGTACTTTTCCATCACCGCTAACAACACAATCCATAATCCAGTCGTGGGGATCCGCTGGTATGGGTCCACATAGTTGTTCTACAAGCGCAAGACCCACAAGAAGTGGTTTAGAACCGCCATGCTGCACTTGGTATCTTTGGAAAAAATCGTCGTAGTATCCTGCACCATGGCCCAATCGTGTACCTCTTACGGGATCAAATGCCAACCCCGGGACTAACATAACATCTAACCGTGGTGGCAGGGGTGCTGGTGTTACCTCCTTCGGCTCCCTGAGACGATATTTGCCTCTTGGCTCCAACGATTTAACCGTTTTCCACGATTCCATCTCATGGAATGTCAGGTGTGGATGTCCTCCTCTGACACCAACAGGTCTCAATGGAATTTGACCCGTCCTCGTAGTAGTTGTACATCTTGGTAAGTACACTCTTTTGTCCTGCTTAAACAACCATTCCATCAAATAGCTAGTGTCAATTTCTCCCTGATCCATATTCATATAGCACGCAACATAGCTGTGTCTTTCCAGCAATGGTTTGAGTGCTCCTGTTACTCTACGAGACTGGGTTTCAATATCACTGGCAGTTACCTTGTGAAGTGCCTCTTTGACAGCTATTCTAACTGCCTTCTTGCTCATCATACAAACACAGTACTTTAAAAGCAGGGATAATGCTCGATAAGATGAGATGAGTTGCAATCATCATCATTGCCTTGACCTAAGTTCTAATTCATCTTATGACTCATCGCCGGTACCGCTCCTGAGCCAATACAAACCACGAAACAAAACATCTCAATTTCTCTGCATTGCACCATACCACTCAATCGATTGGAGCTCATAGCAGTAGCCATGCCCTTAGTAGTGATAATGCCCAGTATTCAGTGCAGAGGCGAAGTGCCGTGGACTATTGCAGTACGTATATACTCTATACAGCGTAAATAAGGCAGCAGAACGGGGTAAATTGAGTCGAAAAATTCCGTTGTCAACACCAATCGGCTTGAAAGCCATTAGGTCCTACCTCATCTGCAATATGGTTCTATTCCTAGCCGTTGTTTGTTCTTGTTCTCGTTCTCATCACTATGTATGATTCATAAAGACCAAGTGAAAAAAAAAAAAAAAAAATTAATCTCGAGATATTTAAACAAGGATCACTTGGAGAGAACTTAAGCACAGATAGGAATTGTATTATATGTTAAAGAGGTCAAGCAACAATATCGGCAAAGGTCTGTGGAAACTTTTTAATATTAGAACCATGAGTACCGGTAGATTAGATTCAAGTAAGCTACAGGTGACGAGAGTAGCACAGAAATCAGCACCAAAACCCAATGATCAGTTGGTATTTGGTAAGACGTTCACTGACCATATGCTAACGATAGAATGGACTATGGACAAGGGCTGGGGTGCTCCTGTCATCAAGCCATATGGACCAATTTCCTTAGATCCAGCATGCTGTGTATTCCACTATGCATTTGAACTATTTGAAGGTCTAAAGGCATATAGAACAGAAGATGGCAAGGTCACTATGTTTAGACCCGACAAGAACATGGAACGTATGAATAAGAGTGCAACTAGAATCTGTTTACCATCTTTTGATTCAGAAGAATTAATCAAGTTGATTGGTAAATTGATCGAAGAGGATAAACATTTAGTACCACAGGGTCAAGGTTATTCACTCTACATTAGACCAACTATGATTGGTACTACAGATGGACTAGGGGTTGGACATCCTGATAGAGCTCTTCTGTACGTCATTACGTCGCCTGTTGGTCCATATTATAAGACAGGTTTCAAAGCCGTTAAACTATTGGCAACTGATTTTGCTACCAGAGCATGGCCAGGTGGTGTTGGTGATAAGAAGCTAGGTGCCAACTATGCTCCTTGTATCTTGCCACAATTGCAGGCTGCTGAAAAGGGTTACCAGCAAAACCTGTGGTTGTTTGGTCCTGAGAAATACATCACTGAGGTGGGCACCATGAACGTTTTCTTTGTGTTTAAGGACTCGAAGACTGGTAAGAAAGAATTGGTCACGGCCCCATTGGACGGTACCATTTTAGAAGGTGTTACTAGAGACTCAATCCTGTCATTAGCAAGAGAAAGATTGGACTCGAAGGAATGGGAAGTCAATGAAAGGTACTATACCATCACCGAAGTTGCCGAAAGATCAAAGAAGGGTGAATTGGTCGAGGCATTCGGTTCAGGTACTGCTGCTGTCGTTTCGCCAATTAAGGAAATCGGCTGGCAAGGTGAAGATATTCAAGTACCTCTATTGCCAGGTGAACAAAGTGGTAGATTGACTAAGGACGTTGCCGACTGGATCTCTGCAATCCAATATGGTAAGCAAAAGCATGGCAACTGGTCAAGAGTTGTGGCTGATGTTAACTAATTTTGAACCTATATAGACCTTTTATTCTTCATTTGAAATACGTACTCTCAATAGACCCTCCAGATTAAATTGATTGAGTGGGTGACTAATCGAAAGTGAATGATTAAAGACCCGAGGAGCCTATAATCTGACAACAGAGTATAAGAACATATATGCTGATAAGAATATAGCCATGACCAAGCATACGAGGTCAAGAAATGGTTGTAGATCGTGCAAGAACTTAAAGATTAAATGTGATGAGCACAAGCCCCGTTGTCAAAATTGTATACGTCGAGATACTGAAGTCTGTGATTACAGCAAGGTTCTACAGTGGGGTGGTAGACCTTATAAAAGGAAGAATCAGCAACCTGTCCACGGAATAGTTTGCAAAGCAACACATCGTCCATCACCCTTGCCCAAACTGCAACAAGATACATTTTTTGGAGATCTATTTAGACAAGATAATCAAATCGTCACTTTGAATGGTTTTGATACCGAGAAGCATTTTAATAATTACATTAATAGCGATGACGATGGTGTAAATGAAGATTTATTTTCACTTGCACCGCCAAACGACACCTCTTCATCTGATTCTGCTCTTAGAAGGACATCATGGATCAACTTTGTAACATGTTCCAAGATTCGATTGGCCGAATTACAATTACCTTCACCTCTACCAGATATTTTGCAGAACACTCCCCATTATATGGAATTATTTGAATTTTATCTGAGAGAAACCTCCTACCTTCTAGTCCCATTACCAAAGGAATTATATTCCAATAACCCATTTTGCTGGAAATTTGCACAAATGGCTTTTCAATGTCCCACTCTTCTGTACTTATTGCTGGCATTTAGTGCGAATCATAGGAATATGATTGAGGCTCAAAGGAAACCGTTTTCATTACCGCCGCTAGAAGAGCCCTGGTGCCTTGAACCTTTTACCGGATTACCATTCAGTCAATTTAGTGATGTCGCTTCCAGTAATTCACTGACAGATGAGTTACTAACTATAACATTTAATAAACTACTGGCAGATTTGACTAATGAAGAAAAAAGAACAAGTGATTGTACCCTAGCTACAATTATGATGTTGGCGGCATTTGACATATTTTTCAGTGATAAAAGGCGTAAATGGAGGGCCCATGTATATGGAGCTGGAAGATTAATCATGGAACGCCTCTGCAGTTCAGATTGTTATATGCTGACCATACAAGATACCATGGAGCCAGATGATTTGTTCTTTTTAACAAGATGGTTTTCTTACTTAGATATTATTGGGTCGCTATCTTCAACGAGTAGGGTGATAACGGCAGAAAAGTTAGGGGCGATCAAGTATAAATCTAATTTAACAGATCCTACTATTTTGCAATGGCGAAGAATTAATTTGAACGATTTGGAAGCGGGCACTGGATTAGAGTATACTGTCCTTTCCTATTTGGCTGATGTTTCGTGGTTCATCAAGGAAAGAGAAAGTGAACAAGACAGCCCATGTGTAGGAGAAATATCTCAAGAAATGCTTTCTCAGGTACTAGAACTAGATTACGAAATTAACACTTATTTGGAAGCTTCTGAGAAGGATAGGGATAGAATTTATGAACAATTTTTTTCGCAAAGACCGTGGGAAGATTATAGAGGTTACCATATATTGAGAACCACAAATTTAATCTTTGGCCTTACAGGCTCATACCAGTTAAAACGCCGAGTGCTCAATTTACCGCTGGACAGTAAAATTGTGCAAGACTTTTTGATTAAGATTACCAACCTTGTGGATGCAAATGTTCCTGTAGCGGCTTGTTCTACAAGCTGTCTCTCGTTCTGCTTATTTTCCTGTGGTTGTGAATTATTAAACGACTCTTTGGCTCACTATAGACCCATATACATGCAAAGAATAGATGCTTTAAAAGAGGAAGGTGTTAATTGTGCTGGAATGGCCAAAAAAATCATGGAAAAATGCTGGAAATTGAAGAAAAATTGGTGGGATATCTTACGTGAAGAGAATCTAGACATTACTTTTGCTATTTAAATGCGGATTTGTATGTTCTCAATTCTGTAATAACATTCTTTAAACTACTGATAATTGATACTACGTTGTATTTGAAAAAGCCATGACAGACTCAATATTTCAAACTGAACAAAACCTTCCGTTGACAGTTACAAACAGTACTCATAATCCAAGGCCCAATCACCTCTTCTACTCTTGGCGGTGTCTTCTAATTCACCATTGAAGATTTTTCTCTTCCTGATATTGACTCTTTTCAAGATGGCAACTTGACAAAAAGTTAGGATGTTAGAAAGTACTATACATCCCAAAGAAAATGAATTACCAAAAGTGTAGGGTGACTTGGTGTAAATTTGACCAGCAATTGCACCAGACAAGTTCCCTAGAGTCTGATTTATTCCTAATGCAGTAGCTCGCTTATAATGGGGTGCCATATTATTGGTTAACCATGATATATTGAGACCAGTACCTGTATAGAGTGAAAACGTAATCAGATAGCATGCAAAGTATTTTGCTGCACCGTTATGCACACTCAGTAGAAGAATATAACCCACGATACCCAAAATATTATAACAAAAGAAAATGGGTCCTCTTAATTTGAATCTATCACTTAAAAAGGCTGATACCAGAAACACTAAACCAGCTAAAATGTAAACCGGAACACTCATATACTGAGATTTCATTGAAGAGTAACCTAGATCCATCTTTAGAATTGCAGTAAGAAAAGTACTAAATCCATACATTATAACATCTTGACAAAATTGAATGGTAAATGACAGGTAAGTTTTGAAGTCTATCAAAGCATCCTTTACAAAGGACCAATCGAACTTTTCCTGAGTTCCCATGTATTGTTCTCTCTGTTTAGATCGGATCTCCATTAACTTACTCTCACGTTCATTCAAAAAGGGCAAATACTCGAAATTGGCAGGTAATCCCAAAAATAACCAGACTGATGCACCAATTGAAATCAAACCTTCAATGACATAAAGCCATCTCCATCCTTCCAAACCACCAGCATTCTTTACAGAAGCCAAACCAGTAGCAATCAATCCACCAAACGCTCCTGACAATGCAGATGAACCAAAAAAAAAAGCAATCCTTTTAGCTTGCTCCTGAGGTTTGTAAACTATACTTATAATCAAAGTCATGGCAGGAAAAAATCCACCTTCGAATGTCCCCAGCAAGACCCTCAATGCTAATAAGGATTTATTACTTTGGACAAACCCTGAGGACAACGTTATTATCGACCATGAGAACACCAGAAACGACATGTAGTATTTCACATTCGTTCTCTTCAGTACCAAAACGGCAGGCAACTCAGCTGCTAAGTATGTAGAATAAAACACAGAAACACAATTCGAGTACTGCCTGCTTGTCAATTGTAAGTCTTCTTTCATACCTGAGGTATATGCATTGCCGATATTTGAGCGATCCAGCGACGATAAAAAATACATAAATGCTAGCATCGGCAGCAGCCTTATGTCTAATTTCCTAACCAGTTTCTTCTCTTCTTCCTCCTCGATATAGAGATCCTCTTCGATGTATACAGAATTTTCGGCCAAAGAATGAACACTCTCCTTACCATCCTCTTTCTGCAATTCAGGATTTTTAACAATTTCAAGATCCATCGCGACGACTATTGGCTTAGAAAGTACCAGTTCCCAATGTCTAGTAGTTTGATACCCGGTTATCACTCTTATGAAAGACAGTATAGATCTCTTGTGCTCCAATCTAGCTCATTGTTTATATAACTCATTTGTGTTATTCCCGTTCTACCTATCTGTAAGATATACCTGCGAATCTATCAAGAACCCCTAGAATCATCGCCAACTCGTACAAATCATAAACGACTTTTCTGTTTGGATAATCTTATCAGAAACTTCAGACTGGCCTTCCATCTGTTGCAACTTCTGTTTTTCGCCCTTTGATAAAATCCATGTTGAAAATCGCATCAAATAATCGTCGGTGAAAAATCGTCTAAAATCTCCGAAAAGTCATTGGCGGAGAGAATGGCAACCGAAGATCCGACAATATACCAAATCGATAGCGCCAAAGAGTGAGAAATATATAAGGAGCCATCTTTGAGGGCTTATTAAACCAAATGGATAGTTATAGATCCCCCTTGCCGAACTCTTTAGGTTAGAAACCATAGAGAAAGGAGAAAATACGTACGCATTAAGACACTTAAGATGACCAGTGAACAGAATGGTCAAAAGATTCGTATTGCCATTGATAGAGGTGGAACTTTCACAGATTGTATTGGTAATCCAGGCACTGGCAGAACGGAAGACGATGTTTGTATTAAACTGTTATCTGTCGATCCAAAGAACTATAAAGATGCTCCATTAGAAGGTATAAGAAGACTTTTAGAGATATTTGAAAAAAGATCTATTCCAAGAGGCAAACCCTTAGACGTTTCCAATGTGAGCAGTATTAGAATGGGAACTACGTTAGCAACGAATTGTGCATTGGAAAGAAATGGTGAACCCTGTGCGTTCGTTACTACTAAAGGTTTTAAGGACGTAATAGCTATTGGTGATCAAACTAGACCTGATATCTTTGATCTAAACATCCGAAAGCCAAAACCATTATATGAAATGGTGGTTGAAATTGATGAAAGGGTTACTCTTCAAGATTTCTCTGAGGATCCTCTTCATCATATCTCTAAACCTGATGATAAGCTTAGTACAGTCTACGGTAATAGTGGTGAAGTGGTACGTATACTGAAAATACCAGATGCACAAGAAATTGGTAGTGCTCTGCAAAGAATTAAACAAAAGGGCATTAAATCCATCGCAGTCGCTTTCCTACATTCCTATACCTATCCACAACATGAACAATTAGTGGGGCGTATCGCCAAACAATTGGGATTCCAACATATATCACTCTCTTCAGAGGTCTCACCCATGATCAAGCATTTGCCCAGGGCTCATAGTAGCGTAGCAGATGCGTATTTGACGCCAGTTATTAGAAGATATTTGGAAAGTATTCAATCCGGCTTGATCGCTACGGAAAAAACGAGTATCCAATTCATGCAATCCGATGGTGGTTTAGTAGATGGGAAAAGGTTTTCAGGATTAAAATCCATCCTCTCAGGTCCGGCAGGTGGTGTTGTAGGATATTCAAAAACCTGTTATGATGAGAATAACAAGCTTCCATTAATTGGATTCGATATGGGCGGGACATCCACAGATGTCAGCAGATTCGGTGATGGTAAGCTAGAGCATGTCTTTGAGACTACTACTGCTGGCATTGTAATCCAATCACCCCAATTAAACGTTAATACCGTTGCCGCTGGCGGTAGTTCGAGATTATTCTGGGAAAACGGTCTCTTCAAGGTTGGTCCCCAGTCTGCCACTGCTGATCCAGGCCCTGCTGCATATCGTAAAGGTGGTCCATTAACCATTACAGATGCGAATTTACTTCTAGGACGTTTAGTTCCTGAATTCTTTCCTAAAATCTTTGGCCCCAACGAAGATGAATCCCTCGATATCGACGCTACGAGGAAACACTTCGAGGCGTTAACCAAGAAGATCAATAACGAGTTAAATACCGAATTGAATACAGCAGAAGTTGCATTTGGGTTTTCGAAAGTCGCTAATGAATCAATGGCGAGGCCGATCAGAGCCATTACTGAGGCAAAAGGACATGTAGTTTCTAAGCACAGACTAGTTACATTTGGTGGTGCAGGTGGGCAACATGCAGTGGCAGTTGCAGAATCATTAGGGATAAAAGAAGTTTTAGCTCACCGATACTCATCTATTTTATCCGCTTATGGTATCTTCCTTGCTGACGTCGTGGAAGAGAAACAAGAACCCTGTTTTCTTCTGTTGAATCAAACTGAAAATATAGACAAAATCAAATCGAAGCTAGATCAATTAGTTGTTAGATGCAACGAAGCTCTGGCCACACAAGGTTTCCCAGAAGATTTAATCGATCATGAAAAGTATTTAAATTTGAGGTACGAGGGAACAGAAACAAGTTTAATGATTTTGGAGGAAGACAAAGATTGGAAATTTGAAGAATGGTTTGCGGGTGCTCATTTGAGGGAATTTGGATTCGCATTTAATGATAAGAGCATTATTGTTGACGACGTTAGAGTTAGGACAATTGCCAAGTCATTCGTTAGAGAGGAAGAGAGTGTTGACGCTCAATTAAAGAAATATGATCCTAGAGAGGTAATTACCGATAAGGAAGCAAGCTTCTTCAAAAAAGTGTATTTTGACGATGATTGGTACGAAACACCTGTCTTTAAAATTGATAATATGACCTATGGAAGTATAGTTCACGGTCCCGCTATCCTGGCTGATGGCACTCAAACGAATATTATCCCCAGAAATGCCAGAGCAACGGTATTAAAGTCACATATTTTTATTCAGATTCTACACAGATCCACGGAACTTTTTGCTGTCAAAGAGCCTGAAACTCACATCGATCCCGTAATGTTATCCATCTTTAGCCATAAATTCATGGATATTGCAGAACAAATGGGGCTTCAGCTAAAGAAAACTTCTGTATCTACTAACGTGAAGGAAAGACTAGATTTTTCATGTGCTTTGTTTGATCCAAATGGTAACCTTGTAGCCAATGCTCCCCATGTTCCTGTTCATCTTGGTTCCATGTCAACCTGTATAGCCGCTCAAGCCAATTTATGGAAAGGCAAATTGAAACCAGGAGACGTGTTAGTTACAAACCATCCAGATATTGGGGGAACACACTTACCAGACATTACGGTGGTTTCGCCTGCGTTTTCGGAAGAGTCAGGTGAACTGATCTTTTACGTTGCTTCTCGGGCTCATCACGCTGATATTGGAGGTATTCTTCCTGGATCTGTTCCTCCTAATTCAAAAGAGCTCTACGAAGAAGGCGCTGCGATCTATTCAGAGTTTATTGTTAAAGGTGGTGAATTTCAGGAAGAATTAATTCGCAAATTGTTGTTAGAAGAGCCAGCTAAGTTTCCAGAGTGCTCCGGGTCTAGAAGACTCAGCGACAATATCAGCGATTTGAAGGCTCAAATTGCCGCTAATAATAGAGGAATTCAATTGATCGCTAAACTTATCAACGATAATGGTTTGGATGCAATTGTAAAATACATGAAAGCTATTCAAGACAATGCTTCCGATACCATCAAAAAGATGCTGAAACAACTTGCACATCATTTTGGCCAAAATGTATTTACTGGTGAGGATCTAATGGATGACGGGACTTTGATCAAATTAAAAGTGACTTTAGATATTGAAAAGGAAGATTATATCTTCGATTTTGAGGGCACATCCCCTCAAGTATACGGAAATATAAATGCACCTGAAGCGATTACGAATTCGGCAGTGCTTTACTGTCTGAGATGTTTAGTTGGTGAAGATATCCCACTGAATCAAGGTTGCTTAAAACCAATTACAATCAAAATTCCCAAAGGTTCAGTTTTAAGCCCAATTAATGGTATTGCGGTTGTTGGCGGAAACGTTTTAACATCTCAAAGAGTTACTGATGTGGTTCTCAAGACTTTCCATGTAATGGCGGACTCTCAAGGTGACTGTAATAATTTCACTTTCGGCACTGGTGGTAGAAATGCAAAGACCGGGGAGATCACAAGTGGGTTTGGCTACTACGAAACAATTTGTGGTGGTCATGGTGCAGGTGCTGATTCATTTAGGGGCCCTGGATGGGATGGTACTCCCGCTGTTCATACAAACATGACAAACACTAGAATGACCGATAGTGAGGTTTTTGAACGTAGGTATCCTGTAATGTTGAAGGAATTTTCCATTAGATCAGGATCTGGAGGTGATGGGAAATATGTCGGAGGAGATGGTGTCGTTAGAAACATTGAGTTTTGTCAACCGGTTCAAGCTTCTATATTATCTGAAAGAAGAGTAATTGCCCCTCATGGAATAAACGGTGGCCAAAATGGACAAAAGGGTATAAATCTGTGGGTGAGAAACGGAGGCCAGAATATCATAAACATTGGTAGTAAGAATTCCGTCAAAATGACACCAGGTGACCGTATTATCATAAAGACCCCTGGTGCCGGCGGTTATGGAACTAAGAGCAACTAAATAAAATGTAAAAGATGTCTTGAACATAACTTGTATCTATAAAGTAATTATTTATCGTTAAACTTTTAAATTGGTGCACTCTCAAAAAAGACTATACCGCACAAAATCGTCGTTATCAAACGGTAAAATATCATCAGATTTACCAGAATCTCCAATGTCGTCCAAAATTTTCGACAAATCTAAATTCCTAATGATGTCCATATCAAAGGCAAGTGTTGCTGGCGACCCCAATATTTGCTGATTGGTATCCTTGGTGGCAGAGGGTCTGGCAAATGAGCCTTTTAGAGTAGCTTGCACAGTTGGTGAGCTTATTAACTCTATAATATCTGTCAGATGCTTGTTAAAATTACGAGCTGCAATATTGAATTGTGATAGCCGCTGTAATACCGTCAGATTTATTTGCACCCTTTCAAAAAGGGTATTGATATCACAGCCAAAAGAAGTTGTGTAATTTGGCATCGATTGACAAAAAGCCGCAAATATTAAAATGATAGTAGCATTGAAAATGTAATGGCAATCCAAGAAAGAAGCACTGACCATCCTCCCATCATAGTAAAGCCTAGTCAAAATTAGACTTTGGATTTGAGCTGCTTGGACACTAGATTCCAGTAGAATTGTTATAGTATTCAAAACTTTTTTCGGAAAAAGTTCTTCCGCTTTCTTACCATTCTCAATTAATTTATTGAACACATATAGGAACACCGGCCGTGTAGTGATAATGATGGTGTAGTTATAATTGATGTGCAAATTGATGGTAGATCTCGATTGTTTGGTACTAAAGTTACCATAATCAACTTTTAAAGGATCAGGAAGAGTGTCCATCCAATGCTTGAGCTGTTTTAAGACGGTATAGCAATTCTGAACAAATGAAAGGGAATTTCGTGTATATATCTTCCTTACGATCTGAGTGATGATTTTAGCAAGTCTTACTTGCGAACTGAAATGAAAGGCTTCAAATAAGCCTTGTTCATTGGGAACTCCTGGTTCTTTCAGCAAAGGCACATTAATATCCATTTCGTTTATCATTAACGGAAGTCCAAACCTCACGGACACCAATCTGTCATACACAAAGCAAAGCCAAAATACCCTATTTTCCGTAAATGATGTTGTTTTCTTATGCAACCCCAGTGTAAAGACCATTCTAATGGCGCTACCAACTGTCAAATAGGCTAGATTCGATTTATCGAGTGAAAGTGCATAGTACGCAACGTAAAGGAAAGACTGGACTAGGGAAGTATTTGCCATGTTATCATAAACTTTCATCAATTCGCTTTGTAATTTGAGTGCAGTCTCGAAATATTGTAAACCAGGAAACTGAGATCTGGTACTCTCGGGAGACTTGTCCTCATGAAAAAGACAGCCTAATGCCAAATATGTGAAAAACCTTGCAACCTCTGTGGCATATCTGACAAAGCTTTCAGTACGTGAGTTTTTGTTCCAAATTAAAGGATCCAAAATTTCAGCCTCGTAATCCGCTTCTATGTACATATAATCTGCTCCAATAACGTTGTAAGCCGCAGAGATCCATTTTTTAGCTTCGGCTCTCGACGGGCAATTCTCTTGAAATATCAACTGTATCAACGCAACATTAGGTGAGCTTTCCAGAGAAATCGTTTTAATAACTGGTTCATTTATATCTTCAGGCATATGACAGGAACTAACCAAGGAATCCTTGAGTTTGGAAAGAAAATTACTGCATGCAGAGTTACCTAAACGGTATTGTCCTTGGGAATCGAATTTTGTACCTGTTGCCTGAGTAGTATCGCCATCTTCTTCACTGCTGACCGACGGATTGACATTAGATGAATCATCACCCACTATTGTCAATTGAGATTCTAAATCCTTTATCTTAGCCTTCAAATTTAAGATGTATTTTTCAGTTACTTTGACGGTCCTAGAGGAAGTCCTAGTATGGTATATGCATCCTCTTGGCTTTTCGATCTTTATACAGTATTCACATGGAAGACCTCCTGAACATCTTTTCTTCCTCTTTTTACAAACCTCACAAGCTTTCTTGGACTTCTTCTCACTCATATAATTGGTTTAAGAAGACAAATTGATCAGCCTCATCACCTATCACCACAAGTTTCTTTCAATTCGATGACCTCCCGTTAATTCTTTATATTCTTCAGTTCCAGAGGAACTGGAATTGACTATTGGGCGGAGAAACGCCCTTATTTTCACCGAAAGTGAAAGAATGCAGAAGTCACACGATAAGAAGATCACATGACTGTGAGATGAGTATAAAATAACCGCCCAGATCTCTATATCTAACATCCAGCATCAATCCCTGTCATTACAATACAAGTATACGTGAACGAAGATTAAAGAACAACTATGTATTTATTTGTCGTGTAAGTTTAATTTTAATAATATTACCTGTTATTATTATTGCCATTATCAATCGTTATGGCATTTCTACCACATAACTACTTGGAAAACATTGCCTTGTACCAGGGTTTATCATCGTGAGCTAAATTATTAGCATCGTAGTTTGCTCCTCTTCTGTCTGGTGGGACCCAAGAAGCTGATTTCCATGGTAGAACGTTATCTTCCCACATTGTACCAACTTCTTCTAATGTTAAACCCTTGGTCTCTGGGACGAAAAAGAAAACGTAAAAGTAGCCAAACACCAAACAACCCATGAAGACATACCCGTAGTAGAAATTGATTGCAGATGTGATAAATGGTGTGAAGAAACTAATTAAAAATCCCCAAACCCAGTTAGCAACCATTGCAATAGCCATACCTTTGGATTTGACTCTTAATGGGAAGGTTTCAGAAACGACAACGAAACAAATTGGTGCCCAACTACTCGCAAAACAGTAAATGTAGAAGCAAGTGAAAACGATCATACAATTACCAGCACCTTTAGAAGATCCATGGCCCTGACCATTTGGCCATAATCTGGTCACACCGACAGATGCGAACACGACGAAACAACAAACCATCGCCGCTGCCCCCCATAACAGACAAGTACGACGACCAAATCTTTCCACGTAATAAATACCAAAAAATGTAGAGAAGAAGTTGACAACACCCAAAACTATAGAAGTCTCAAATGAATCACTTAAACCGACAGATTTGAAAACAGTTGTACCATAGTAGAAGAAATAGTTGTCACCAGTTAGCTGCTGTAACGACTGAATAACAGCTGCCATAATAACACGCTGCAAAACTTTACCTCTTGTGGAAAACAGTTCTTTGATTGAAGCTCTACCAGCAGCTCTCTCGGCTTCAATACCTGTTTCAATCTGTTCCAACTCCGCTAACAAGCCTGGATCGTCTAGAGGAACTTTATTTGATCTAGATAATGATCTTTGTGCTTCCTGGACTTTGCCAACTTGAACCAAATAACGAGGTGATTCAGGAACAAATGTCATACCGAACATCATTAATAAAGCCCACGCAAAGTTCAATCCGAGCGGCACTCTCCATTGAACAGAGTTATTGTAACTCTTTGTGCCGTAATTTGCACAGTATCCCAAGAAAATACCTGCAGTAACCATCAATTGATAGATCGAAACTAAAGTACCCCTCAGTTGCTTTGGTGAAACTTCGGAAATTAACATCGGCGACAAAACGGCCAACGCTCCCACTCCAAGACCAGAAACAATCCTACCAATCATATACTGGTACCATTTATCAACAGACGCAATTTGGATAACTGTACCAATGATATAGATAACATCAACAATAGTAACCGCCAGTTTACGTCCATATACATCTGCAGGTTTCGTCAAAATCAACCCACCAAACGCACATCCAATGTTGAAAAGTGAAACAATTAACCCAGTCCTAACTTTCGACAAGTAGTGTTCGCCTGTCTTATGGTTAAATTGTCCGAACCTTTTCATAAAATCTGTCTGGTTTACAAATCCCGAAATCGTACCTGTATCCCAACCAAAGACAAAACCACCAAACGCAATCAAAACACAGAAGATAAAAACAGCCATATAGTCACTTATGGGTCTCTTGGGCAATGAAACATCGTTTTCATTCTCTTCAATCCCATCGTTACTATCAGAACCTACTCCTTGAAAACCTTGCAAATCGTCTTTTTCATTCTTATTCAAAGAACGATTTTCAAACGAATCGCTAGCAGTACTTCCTCTAGCGTTTTCCACTGCAACTTCTTCCGTTTCGTTCTTACCACCGTTATCCATACTGTTGCCGAGCATCTCGATTCTCTTACTTTTCCAACTCATAAAGACGCAGTTTTCTTGGCAATCCATATGGAAAAATTGCTGTACTTTTATATCTGAAGTTTTTCCATTCCATAATCTCACGGCATAACCTCACGACATAACTGCTCCCTACTATTCATGACATTAGCTTTAGTAGCTAATATGCAAAGTAACGTAATTGTAACACCCGCTACTGTTTTTTTTACTAGTACAAGTAAAAAGAACAGCCAGTTTTGTAAAAAAGTCAAACTGTGTGATTCACTACTTACTATGGTGAGGCAATCTGGAGATTCTAAGCTACTATAATTTATTAGGTTGCAGCAGTTTGTATGGCGGAAAAAAAGGAAAAATTATCCGGGTCCCCACAGACAATGCCGCGGACCTCATTTGGCTGGAACCCTTTGTCCGAAGGTTGTGCATCCCCGGATAAATTAAAGAAAAAGAAAAAGGACCCTTGTGTAGACGGTTTCTTGTTCTACTGGGGTTTCTTCGACGGTGGTACGTGACGGAAAATCTAAATATATATTTTTTCTGTTTGTTCCTATTTGAGCCGCATAGGACCCGGGAAGAGGGGATTATCCGGGGTGGTTCGCGGGGAAATGGAGGCTGAAAAAAAGCGGAGTGAGCGTGTCATTCGGAGAATTTTTTTTTGCGGAGGGTCGGAAAAGGAACAATATCCCCGCACTGGAAGATCCGGGGCACATTTTTTGCAAGCAAAGGGGATTAGAGGAGAATAACATATTTTATGGGGCATGGGTGTATAAAACAGCTATCTTTTACGTTTTGTTGCTATGGAAGCACATTCAGAGAAAAGATACGATTTTGACATTTTATCCGTCAAGATCAGCCAGAGAAATGCCTTCAAAGGTTGACGAATGCGATGTGGAATTTAGAGGGAATTGCAAGAATATAGATTCGGGTAAATGTTTGATTTTGGCCTGTTAGTATCTAACAGGAGAAAGAGTAAAGCGTGAAGAAAGCTTTACTTACAAACACGATGGCCTTTTTCATGCTAGGTGCCAAAGGGTTTATCGCCCAATGGATTATAAACTATTTACTGAAAGAACACTATGAAATAGTTGAAAACGTGAGAAACCAGGATAAGAGGGAAAATTTTTTGAAGCAGTTTAACTACCCAAAAAACCTAGCACTTGAAATTTTCCGCGATATCGGTAGCCCAGGGACCTCCGGCCATGGTTTAGAAAAAGAGGCCAAGAAATCGATATGGTTTTATGCAATACATCAAAGACAAACCGGAACATTGGCAAAAAACGAGGAAGATCTTTTAAATTTTGCATTAAACGGTACAAAAGGCATTTTCGATTGCGTCAAAAAATACGAGGCATTCAATGGAATTCACAGAGGAAACCACGCGGAAAATTAACAGAGGGAAATAGACTCAGCTCGCAAAGAATTGCTAATACTTTAAATGAAGACCTTCCCACACTAGACATCTCAAACACACTAAATGCAGACGCAAGAAACACCAGTGCTGCTTCTAGTATGGTCAAACCAGTCGAAAAAAAAAAAAAAAAAAAAAATGCATACGTAACCACACAACCCTGTACTCCTAGCTTATACTGCTATTACAAACGCTGCTTAGGTTGCAAGTCCTTTACTTTTTATAACGGGATTTGATCTTGGTTCTTGTACCCTTACCAAACACATAAGTGGCGGCGACAACTATTCCGAGGCTACCTAATCCTATTCCCACATACCATGCTCCGCGGTATCCTTTCAAGAACTTTCTCCCACCGTCATTCACCCTTGTTTCAACGGTTCCCGCGAGTCCTAACCCGATAGAAATTGAATAATTAACGACTGTGGCTACAAGGGAGGCTGCGAGACCTTGATGTTCGTAGGGCAGTGAATTACTGAGGATGATTGTCGCTGCAGGGAAGGACATATCCATACCCCATGGCATCACAATATTCGATACAAACATTTGAGCCCAATAGATACGGTGCACCGGCGCAGTTGCGATTAGTATGTTCCCTACGGTGAAGGCAACCATCGAGAATAACATGACTGCTTTAGCGGAGTAACGTCCCAAAACGAACCCTGTTGTCATAGCGGCGGTCCAACCACTTGGCACTACCGGTGCAAACTGTGCACTAGATAGTAGAGGCGATTGTCCTCTCGCTTTTAACATAAACAACCATGAGTAATATATCCAGATACCAAAGCTAGACCATCCCACTCCCAGACAAGCAAGCACAAATGCAGCATCACTCGAGAGATCTGTGAGCGGCAAGAGCGGAAACTTAGCTTTGCGTTCGATAAACGTAAACACCGCAAGGAGCGCGGCGCCTACGATCAACAGGATGTACGTGTATGGAGTTATCCAAGACACCACTGGCGCTTGATTCCAGGCAAAATTAAAAAGAACGAGCCCAGAAATACCAGTTACTGCTCCAAGGGCATCAATTCGTTCCCATAATGAATGCTCTGTTTCGACTCTAAGTTTAGGATCACGAGGAACCACTACGTAACCTACACACCCAAAGCCGAAACAGACAATAGCTGTAATCCAGTACGCCCATGGCCACCAAGCAAGTTGAGCAAGCAGTGACGAAAATACTGCTCCGAGTTCGAACCCAGTTGGCGCAGACGCTCCAAACATACCAAATACCATATTCTTCCTCTTTCCCGGTGGATAATTACGTCCAATAGTAGCTATAGCGTTTGGCAATGCAAAAGCCATACCAATACCTTGGAATGCGCGACAGCAGTCAAAAAATACTTGATTGGAGTAGACACTGATTCCTGACAACAACGACCAGAGCGAGCACCAAAAGAACCCCGCTAGAAGAAGCGCCTTGTGACCAAAGATATCACCTAACCTTCCGGCAACTAAAACAAATGTACCCACGGTTAACGAATAGCTTGCAGAAAACCAGCTCAGTTGCCCGGGATTTTCAATCTGGAAACCATCGCCTATTACAAACAGAGGTGCTATTGCCTGGGCAAGCTGTGCCTGTGTCATCAACTGTGTCGAACATGATACTATTACGAATGCTGCTTCCCAAAGAAGTGACTCAAATCCGCCAAAGGGTGTTTCCTTATGGTGCAAAAATTGATCTCTACCGCCCAGTTCGTCGTTAGACTCCCTCGATGTGAACTCTGAATTACCTGCAGCCTTCTCGCTACGACTATTAAAGTCTTCTAGGTTCATCAATTGAGATGCCTCCGAGCTGTGAAAACTAGATACAGAGAAGAATTGCTGCACCGTCAAGTAAAAAGTTGGTCCTGGCTTTGTCAAGGTAACTTTTTAAAATCGTTCTTTTTCATCGTCGATGATGCTGATAAAATTCACTTATCATCGGATCATCAATACAAAAGACCGAAGAAAACCGAAGAGAACTCAAATACGAAGAGGGTATTTATACGCTGCCCTGATTAATTCATCAAACACGGCGTCCTTTAAGCTTATACCAATGTGTTTCTAAGAAAATTCTGACTGAAGTAGCTTTGTGATTGTTTCGATGGTAAAAATTTGAATTAACATAACTTCATGGTTTGGTTTTAGATCTTCACATCTACTGATTGGACTAACAGTCCAGGCATGAATCCAAGGCTCACAAATATTTTTCCGTCTAAACAAGCAAGAGGCCTTACGCCATTCTAATGAAATAAGAAAGCTCCAAGATTCTCTGTGATGCTTTCCTCAATTTAGTGTTCCGAGATTTTAGAGTACGGATAAAAGATGGGTTTCAGCGGACGATTGAAATGATTGAAATGATTCTGCAATCAAGTTCTATTCAAATAATAGATTTAAAGACCTCAGGTTTGTAATCAGATGGACCATAGATGAAGATGCTGGTGTATGTATCTTGTCCCTTGAACGGGAAAACAAATAAGATAACCGGCTTCCTGATATCAATTTAAAAGATTTTAGTCTATGTAAACTACGATGAAAGCTTTAATTGTATCGGCATATTCGGAAGAAAGTTCTCTTACTTCGCCTCTAGCAAAAGCAGCAGAAACGCAGTTCGTGAAGCGAGGTGATGAGGTACAGTTTACTGGTTTGTATGTGCAAAAATAGAAAAGTACCTTAGATATCGGAGACTTCCAAAAGTACAACAAATCTAAGAGGAAAACTTGAAAAGTTGCTTTGGGCAAAGGCACCGACTATTGCATTCCCATTCTGATGGTTCTCAATTCCGGCCACACTCAAAGGATGAGTAGACCGTTTATTTTCCTATGGCATTGCGTTTGGTCGTGATAAATACAATAAAAAAAAGTTTGGCGATAGTTATGACAATGGGTTGTTTGCTGGGGGAACGTGCGATGTTACTTGTTCCTTTGACGGTCCTGGACCATTTTATGGCAGTAGAGGCATTAATGGAGGTATTGAGGATTTACTGTTCATCATAAACCATGGTATTTTCTTTTACACTGGTTACTCTACATTACCACTATTTACCGCATTTTCCAGCCATTTTGTTGATGAGAAGAGATTAGGAGAGGTTGAAGAAGAATTGGGAGAAAGAATTAAAAAATTTAAAGACACCAAATCAATTGCTTATAGAAAACAAAATGGCGGTAACTGCACCATGCCTCGTTTCCAGATTAAATGAGGACTGGTACCAGGAAAAGAAAGCTTCAAAGCTCGCTTAATGGTGTAATTATGAGTCATATAGTAACACACAGAGGTAATATCTTTTGGAGTTCTTTGGTCTCGATGATAATACTACTGGCTGGAATACACAAAGACATGATAAGATATAACTCGAAGATTGACTGAAATTATTGTTCGAAAAGAGGAAACTGTTTTTAAAGCTAGCTGCTATTGGAAAAATCTAGCATTGAGAACATTTCTGATTATCCAACTGAGCCTGTATCCTAATATATCCAAGTAAAAATGGATTCCACCGGCTCATCAGCAATAAACATTCTAACGTTGGACTCTCATTGAGGAAGCGTGTTTAGAAGGTGAAGAGTGCTATCCTTCCACTCCATGAAAAGGTGGTACTTTAAAAAATACATATATGACCCTGCAGTTCAAGAACTCCAACAAGATGATATTCCCTTGTGTAACAGACTTCAAACCTTTTTCAGAGATTTGGTAAGAGATAATATGATAGCCGTAAGTTGAACATTTTGAAACCGAGGACCTAATACTTTCTCCAATATGTACTTTATTGAGTTGAGAAATGCTGGACTAATCTTTAAACTACTGCTTTTGTAAGATTGGGATTTTTGACACTTTCCAATTTCTTCTGCATGGAATTGCTGCGCGCGGCACAAAAGTCCGGGGTAATATATATAAAAAAACAATGCAGAAGACGGCATGGGCACCTTCAGTACTGATAGTGCCTTTAACCAATGCAACAAGATGAGTATGATAAGTGGTGAAAGTGCAAGCGACCTTGAGAAGGGTGTTGAGACATGTGTTGAGACGTCTGAAGAGGAGGATGAAGAAGATGAGGAGGTAAGGGAAATACACCTGTTAGAAGAAAGATTGGCCGGAAAGTTGGTATACTACTTTTTCCCGTATTTTTTTCCAACTATGGTGGATCTTGAATATTCAAATCGCGCTTGTTGGTGTAATTTTGGCTTCATGTGTACCATGGGTGTACTGTAGCTTATGTGACATTTACTCTAAGTCTCAAACA
>JAJLXU010000008.1:0-91934 GCA_030571545.1 Zygosaccharomyces gambellarensis
TTTTTTTTTTTTTTTTTTTTTTTTTTTTTTTTTTTTTTTTTTTTTTTTTTTTTTTTTTTTTTTTTTTTTTTTTTTTTTTTTTTTTTTTTTTTTTTTTTTTTTTTTTTTTTTTTTTTTTTTTTTTTTTTTTTTTTTTTTTTTTTTTTTTTTTTTTTTTTTTTTTTTTTTTTATTGTTTCTTTTTAGACATATTACGAGCACTTCTATTTTGTAAGTATTAGAGGAACGGAAAGAAAAGATAGGAAAGATAGGACAAAGGTAATTAAAATTTAAATTAGTTGAGAAATTGTAGGATTTGTTGTGTAATATTGTACAATTCAACGCTCGCGTCTTCTGCAGCCTCTGAAGATTTAGAATCCGCCAAGTCATGATCATTATTTTTAGCATCGGAACCAGATCTTTGCAAACGTTCAAAAGTAATGTCAGCCATTCTTTTAACACCATCGATTAGTTCTTTATCATTTTTAACTAATTCTGCAACCTTATCATTATGACTCTCTAGCAATTGTAAAATTGTCCACAATGCGATATGTTCAAAAGTTGCATAATCGCTGTGTAGAAATCTCACTAAAAATCCTCTAATACCACCATTCGGAACACCCCAAGATTCAATAATCCTAGTGTAATTATTAATTCTTGAACACAGATTAGCAACTGCAGCCGCAGCATTCCCTGAAACTTCTTGATTGTTAGAATAAGTCATTGGTACTAAAGCATCTAAAATGTTTGCATCCAAGAGATCCAGCTTGGAAACGTCAGCCAATGCTAAAATTGCAAAACATGCAGAAATTTCACTTTGAACACTCACAGGACTATCCAATGCCAATTCTTTACATTTTTCGACAGCACCACTCTCGAAAAATTCCTTACGATTTCTTTCTGACGATGCTGCCAAATTCCTTAATGTCGATACAGCATGACATTGGATTTCTTCAGATTCTTTGAAGTCTAGCAATTTTACCAATGGTTTTAAGAAGCCTGCATCAACTATCAGACCTTCATTCAATGGGTGAATTGAAATATTTCTAATACAAGCAACACTTGCCAAGACTAATGGCATCGAATCACTTTGAATTAACTTGACCAAATGAGGTAAACCACCAGCCCTAACAATTTCCAATTGATATGAAGTATCTGATGCTAAATTTCTTAATGCCAGGGTTGCTTGACACTTAACTCTCGAAGATGGTGAATCCATTAATGCAACTAGTTTCGAAACCAATCTTGGTTCAGTTTGAGCCAATTTCTTTCTATTTGATTCATCGACAGCAATGTTTGATAACGCAGTTGTACAATAATATTGAACGTCAGGATCAGCACTTGATAACAGTGAGACTAGAACTGGTACAGAACCCGCATTCACTAGTTCTTTTCTGTTCTCTTCAGAATGTGTCATATTCAACAAAGCCCCAGTCGCATTTCTTTGGACCCTGATATGCTGAGACTTGGCCAATCTAGTCAAAGGTACCAATGCACCTGAAGTTGCAATTTTATGTTTATTATCATCCTGTGTTGCCAAATTGGTGATACAACCAACTGCATTGCATTGAACTTCAACATTATTACCCATCATTTGGTTGATCAACGGCTCCAATCCACCCATTTCAACAATTAACAATTTATTCTCATTGTTAACAGCTAAATTCCCCAGTGCTGCACACGCAGCGACTTGTATCTGAGGATCCTGACTTTGTAACAATATTAAAATCGGCTCTAAAACATCCCTTGAAACTGGACGGACGTATTTCTCAGTGATTTCAGCAAATGCTAACGCCGCACTACGTTGCAAATTCAGATTGTCTGAATAAACCAATGTAGTCAATGCTTTTAATGGTTTTCCGGAATAAAAGTCAAACCTATCCTTATCTTCTAAATATCCTAGTAGTAAAGTAACCGCCTCCCTTTCATTATCTGCAATAGGCAGTACACTTGCCTCATCTGAATTATCCTTCAAACAACTACAACAACCTCCCATTTTCAATGTTTTCAAAACCTGTTCTAATCCCTTGAAAATTTCCAATTCTACTCCTGGTTAAAACACTATGCTCTCCTCAAATCCACTGACAAATCCACTTACACAACAGTAACAACAGTCCGCTGCTACTACACTGTATTAATCAATATGCTATGTTTAAAAGTAAAGGGAATAAAACCAAAACCGATAAAGACCACTTAATTGCCTTACTTTGAAAAACAAAGAACACTAAAACAGCAGTCGGGGGTTTACCAAAAAGTTCGTTTAAATCTTCTCGAGTCTTTAACAACCCCTACTTTCACCGATTAAAGCCTGTATAACTTTATTTCCCCTGTATATATGTATAAATATGTGTATATGTATATGTGTGAGTGAGTGAGCTCAAGTTTTTCTTCCTTTCTTCTTTCCATTTGAACTTTCTCGTTTTTTAAAGGAAAATAAAACTCTGGTTCCTTCCGCTTTGGGACAACCCGCCGAAAGTATTACAATAGTGACAACGATAGACAATATAATAATACATAATGCATATACCAGGAGACAGTTTTTTTTTTGTTCTATATGAGCAGGGATAAAGAGCCTTCAGTGACAAAGACATCATAAAACTGGAATTTGCGTAGTGATGTTTGCTGGTAGACGCCTTGCGGAGTACCGACGTCTACAGCGACGACTTCTGATAAGTGGTCCTTCAGCTGGTCTTTGACAGCATGAAGAGCTACCAGGGGCCAACCAGAACTTAGTATTCCTGTTGCTTTGACGGCCAGATCGAAGTTTTGAGTGCCCGTTGTAGAGTCAAAACCCGCGGGGATATCCAGTGACCAAATTTGGACGTTATGCAAGGAATTGCACCATTGAACGAGGGCACGTACACGGTTTTCCAGCGGTTTAAAAGTTTCGTTGTAGTAGAGATCCGAAAGGTTACAGTCAAATCCCTGGATAGCATCTACGACGCATTCTACCGGAGTATTCAATTTATCGACCAACGATTCTAACTGTGCAATACCATTGACTATCTTTCCACCACTGCGGCGGAAGAGATCTAGCTGCTGTAGTACGTGATGATCCTGTAAGTCTTGTGAAATGAATACGACAACTACGCGGACATGGCCAGTCTGACACAAATGACGCCCCAATGACAACGCTCTCCCGCCTGATCTATAGGAATCCGAAGCCATTATTACTACCAATGGACCTGGATTCATATTATCAAGGCGAAGCCTAATTCTGCCACCCAGTTTCTGCTTCAAAGCAAATGACGCATTGATACCGAAGTTTTCCACTACAATTGGCGCATGTATGCCGTACTGTTCCGCACTCACTCGTTCCATCTCAAGCAGTTGTACTGGATTCGCCATTAAAACCTGTAAACTGGTGTCCCTTGCACGTAAGAATGCTGGACGATCGCTTCTCAAAGCTTGTTTAATCTTTGCAATAACTTTCTCCTCTTCACTTTCCTCGCTATCGTTATCGTTAACATCGTCTTCGTCGTCATCTTCATCATCATCATCGTCATCATTATCGTCATGGGCTTCATTAACGTGATTCCCACCTCCACCATTATTATGTAAAAGATGGGTTATATTTATAGATTTAGTCACGGGCAAAAGTGGCGCATCGTAATACGCTTCTTCGTCTAAATCCCAAGCATCTTCCTTTGCGTTTGGTATAACCAGTTGATCATTTGCAATCTTCTCCGGCTTCTTATTGTGTGAAACTAGTCTCTGCTGTGGCTGAATATCGTCTTGTTGTTTCAATTGCGCAAACACATCCTTCTTATTGAACATCTTCAAATTTCCTTGAAAATCGAAATCGTCTTGCTGCTTCAATTTGTTGACATCGTCATTTTGCCAATCTTGTCCCTGTGATGAAGCTGGCGGCGAAGCCTTTGGTGTATGATGTGTTTTCCTTGCTACGCTCAATACTTTCAGATCCTTGAGCCTTGATGCCCTAACTTTAAAGGCCTGCGAAGTTCCGCCGTCACCAAATACAACATCATTTAACGTAAGTCCCTTGGCTGTTGCCTTTGCAATTCTACCTTGAATCCTTTTACCATCTTTCAATTCTACTTGAACGCCAAACCCGACAAATTGTGACATGACAAACAGATATCCTCGTTACTATTCTTTATGTCCTCTCTTTCACTTATCCTCTCCTTTATGTATATACTTCAAAGTGAGTTGAAGTTAGTTGTTGTGTTAAACTTTTCAAATTTTTGAACTTAACAAGGTGTGAGGAAGAAAGAGAAAAAGAATGAAGAAGAAAAGGATGCGGATTAGAGATAAGATCAAACAAGGCATAATACAGAAAAAAAAAAAAAAAAAAAAAAAAAAAAAAAAAAAAAAAAAAAAAAAAAAAAAAAAAAAAAAAGAATAAAATACAGTAAAATAAACTGAAAGATCGAGAAGATTGGATAATGAGTATTGAACAGCCATCATTCCAAAGGAAAATTGCAGTGCTAGGAGCAAGAAACGTCGGCAAGACTACGTTGACAGTAAGGTTTGTGGAAGAACATTTCGTAGAATCGTATTATCCCACTATTGAAAACGAATTCACCAAGATCGTCCAGTTCAAAGGTAACAACTACACTCTGGAGATATTAGACACAGCCGGACAAGACGAGTTTTCCCTTCTAAATGCAAAATCATTGATTGGCGTCAAAGGTATTGTACTTTGTTATAGTGTTTCCAACAGATCGAGTTTTGAACTGATTCCCGTGGTCTGGGACAAATTAGTAGACCAGCTGGGTAGAGATGACTTACCATGTGTGGTTGTTGCCAACAAAATCGATGTTAGAGAGGGTACTTCGTCGTCAGACTTTGTAACTAGCCAAGAGGGTCATGATCTCGCTCAGACCATAGGTAGTGCTAACGGCAGACATAGAGCGGGCTTCGTCGAGTGTAGTGCGAGACAGGATCTCAACGTCGAAGGCGCTTATAGAGTGCTGCTAGGGAAGTTGCGCCAACAAGAACTGGGCACTGACGACCCCAACTCAAATTCTAAGTGTCTAGTTATGTGAGATAAAAAAGCAAGAACAAAAAACAAAAAACAAAAAACAAAAAACATAAAAAAAAAAAGAAAAATACCTATTCATTTGTTCGTTTACCTATTAAAAAATTAATTACTTCTACTCTACTAATACTACTACTACTACTAATATACATCGAGAAAAAATGAGGAAAAATGAATTAAAAGAAAGAGAAATAATCGAGAACTGAAATAGGTCAGAAACTGGTGTAACCACCATCGATTACCAAGTTCTCACCGGTCGTGTAGGAAGATGCAGTTCTACTCAACAAATACAGCATACCACCGACAAATTCCTTTGGATCTGCCATGCGCTCCAAGGGAATTCTTGAAGTCCATTGTTGCTGAAGAGCAGCACCTTCGGGAGACGAACCAATGACCTGCTTAGTCAATGGTGTAGCAATGTACCCTGGAGAAATGGCATTAATGCGGATACCGTAGCGGGCCCATTCGCATGCCAATGACCTGACCATGTGAATAACACCTGCCTTGGCCATATTGTAGGCAACCTGTGGCTGAGGAGTGTTCACAATCAAACCGGACATGGACCCAATCAAAACGTAGGATGCATTAGGGAACTGTGGTAGCGCCTCGCCGACAGATCCTGGCAGTGCAGCAACAGATCTTCTCCTCTTCGAGCGCTCCATCAACTGTCTAGTCATTGCCTGACAGATGTAAAATGAACCCATCAGATTCACCTTGACCAGATGCTCTGCCTTCTGGGCGTTGTACTCGTGTGCTGGCACGTTCTGACAGTAGCCCGCAGTGTGTACCAGCTTATCAGGGGTCAGGCCCTCGTGGTCACGTGGAATCGAGGTGATCAGCTCCTCCACCTCCTCGGGATCGCTGATGTCACACTCCCAGGTGGAGATCGTAACAGGAGTCAGCTTATTCATTTTAATAAACTCCTGCAACTCCCTCTCTACACGTGCCAACTTGTCCACCGACAAGTCCACCAATGCGAGCTCAGAGCCCTGAGCTACCAGAGCCTGCGACAGCGTGTGAGCAAGACCACCAGACCCACCGGTCACAATAGTCACGTGCCCGTCCAGTCTGTAGTTGGGCACGACGTCCTTAACCAACGGAATTGTTGGTCTGTCAGGTGTGGCTGGTCTTGCAATCCCGTCAGGACCAAATCGAGTCTCTGCCTCCAACTCTTCCGCAAGTGCAGCGTTAACCACTGCAGGGTTAGGTGCACCCACGCTGTGTGGGCCTTCAACAACACTACCTCTGCCTTGTCTTGTCATTGTGATTCCTGGAGAAAAAACAAAAAAAAAACTTTGCCTAATACTTCGATTCGATGCAGTTGTAGCTACCGTTACAGATCTGCGATGGTGTCTCCTTTGTCCCAGAAGACTGTTGATCCGATCCAATTATCCTACCCATCCCTTTTATATGCTCTGCTCCGGGGTAGAAATCATCCTCCAAAATCACAAAGCGGAAAAAGAAACGCCCCTACTTTCCCCCCGCCCCCCCTTTATTCTCATTCTTGGCGTTTCTTTTTCCTTCGATAAGACCTCGCACTACATACGAGCCCCATGGGACTGTCCCATTGTCCCTCGTGTCCCTTGCCCCATCCCCCGTGGGACAAGTCCCACGGGGGATGATATAAGAGTGCAGTCAGACATGCTCAACCATATAGCCACACCAAACTAGTAACAACACCCTCATCCCATGCTCCTATTGTTGCCCCTCTCCCTTGTGCTCTCGGCCTTCCTGCTGGTCATACTTGTGGGTCTCAAGGACAGCTACAATACCCGCTACCAACCACGCGGGTTCGATCCCTATGCGACGTACTCCAATGGAACCCACGACTTCTATCCGCTGACGCTCGTACTCTCGCTCGACGGCTTCCACCCGTCACTCGTGTCCCCTGAGGCAACTCCCTTCCTGCACCAGCTGTTCTCCCTCCAACACCCCAACACCTCCGTAGCCCCTTTCATGCTACCCAGCTTCCCCTCGCAGACTTTCCCCAATCATTGGGCCATGGTCTCTGGCCTGAAGCCGGGCAACAACGGCATCGTCGCCAATTGGTTCTGGGACCGCTTCCTGCAAAAGCAGTTTGGTCCAGGAAATGTCGATCCTACCATCTGGCAATACACTGCAGAACCTATCTGGATCACACTCCAGAAACAGTTCTTCGGCAGCTCCTTCCACGCTGCCGCCCACATGTGGCCTGGTTGCGAAGTACAGGGGCACACCCCGCACTCTTACACCGCCTTCAACGAGTCTGAGACACTCCAGGAGAAAGCCGACGCGGTCTTCCGCAACTACATCGATATTGGTACGCGCGGTGAACGACCCCAACTGCTGCTCGTTTACGCGCCCCAACCTGACGCGTACGGTCACCAGCATGGCTATCCAGTCCCCCATACGCCGTCCTTCCGCAGTCTGCTTCGCGGCATTGACGCGTACGTCTCACGCGTCTTCGCCGGTCTACGCGAGCGCCACATGCTCCACTTCACTAACGTGGTCATCCTTTCGGACCACGGCATGGCCTCCGTACCCGCACACCACGTCCTGCTCGAGAACGAGCTCATCTCCCACGAACTGCGCATCCACCACGTCTCCCACTCCTACCTCGAAGGCCCCGCACTCGCCCTCTACACACCAAATGCCAGTCATGTGCAGCGCGAGGTTTCCCGCACACTCGCTTCCATCCCCATTGGCCCGCATTTCCATGTTACGACAGCGCTACCTGCCGATTTCCACTACCCGCTAGCCAACAACCGCACCGCCGATGTATGGGTGCTTCCAGATGTGCACTACGCCGTCGCTCACGACAGACGGCCTCTCGGCACGCATGGCTATAACAACAGCGCACCCGAGATGCGTGCACTATTTCTCGCCCACGGACCCGCCTTCGGCGGCTCCGCCGGCTACGTGCAGCCGTTTGAAAATACCGCAGTGCATTCACTACTTCTCGAGCTGGCAGGCCTCCGGCCTGCCGCCGAGCCACTTCTACTGCCTTTACGTGCCTTCTCCGATGACTTCTCTCTACTTACCCGCACTTTCGGTAATGGCTCTACCTACAATTCCGTCTTTCATAACGAAACGGCTCCACTGGATTCGCTGGCTCCCGAGAAACAAATTCCGAACCTTACTGACCTCCTGGGAGAAATCATAGGTGAGCTGCAAACGGAGATATCCGAATGGGGAAGTTAACACCTGAAATGGAGAAACCGAGATGTTTTGGTTTCTGTTATTGTTTTTTTTTGTTGTTGTTGTTGTTGTTTTTCTGCTGTTGTTCCTGCCATTTTAATAGCGCAGCGTTGCAGAATAGTAAAGGGGAGCACGTAAAAGAAAAGAAGAAAAAAGTTTTTTTTCATTAGTATATAAGAGGGCAGAGCAGCGCACGCCTTTTCCCAATTGCCGTTCTCTTTATTTTTTTTCCAAGTCACTCTATAACTGCTAGCGAATCGCCGAAATATGTACTCAACTCTGCCAGCTGGTGTTATTTTGGTGTTTGTTCTTATCTTTTTGGCCGGCTGTGCCATCGTAGGCACTTTCATTTACAGAAAATGGCAAGATAGACAACGCCGTTTGCAAAGATTTTGAATCTAACGGACTATATGGTACTAAATTTTGTATTTCAATAATCCCAATAATTCCTATAAAGTGTACGTGTATACGTGTGTATGTGTAAACTAATTTAATTGATGTGTGTGATTTAATGTTTAAGATGGAGATAGAGATAAAGATGTAGGAAGGTACAACGGTTAAACTTGAAATTCGTATAAACTAAACTATTCGAGAGCTCTTCTCATAAACTGGACAGTTTCATCTAAGTCAGTCTGAGCCTGTTTGCACAGCAGCGACTCTGGAGAGCCTGTAGTGGTAGAGGCCTTTGCGTTGCAGATAGCAAGTTGCAAGGTGAGCTGTAGTTCATGAACACTTGAAGGAGTATCGTTTCTAATACTGTCGAGGGCGATATGGCACTTTGTGATAGACTTGTGCTGTGGTACGCGCGTATATAACTGATCTAGTGTGTGAGATTTGTTTAGTTTGTTCAGTACAGTGTCCCTGTAGAGTTGCAATAGTTTCTCTCTCTTTGGGTCGACTTTGCGAGGATGCAGTATTTGTTCTTCGAGCTGTCTGATAACATGAAGCTGGGAGTTTTGCAGGGATTGAGTTCTTGATTGGATCTCGTGTGTGAGCTCGCTGAGCTGTAAATGGGGGAAGTTTAGCTGGCCATCTACGAGAGATATTCTTTGGTTTGGTAGGACTCTTTTCACTATGGAGAGGATATCGTTTATATCTAGCGGTGGCTCGCCCTTGGAAAGCTGTCTTACTAGGACGCTATTTCTTATTTCGTTTGTAAGTTTGACGAGGGAGACTTTGACACTTTCACCGTTTTGTAGAAGAAGATAAATCGTCTGGAGGACGACCAGTTCGCAGACTTGTGGAAGCATAAAAATCTGGATTTTGGATTTTGTTTTGTTGTGAATTTGTGAATTATATATATATATATATATTTTTTTTTTTTTCCTTTTGACAAATGATTAGTTCAGTGCCATTGCATCTACGTTGTAGAGAGTTCCACAGTTTGAAAGTGGTTGAAATTAATAGTTTTGTCCAAGGTGTGAAAAGGCAGTTGGTTCAATGTGTAGAGCAAGTTGTTAAAGATGCTAATGGACAAGAGATCGATGAGCTGGTGGCCAATATCTGTGATGGCTACCGAGAATTGAGAGAGAGTGAAGCCAATAGCTTGAAACTTCAGAGACAAGTTGGCGACGGCAAGACACGGTATAAGGAAGTTTCAGAGTCATTACCGCCTCTGGGAATTGACACCTGGGAACAGTATTCCAGAGATCCAGCGCCATCTCTTACAAGTTTAGTGTCGGAGGATGTGGACGTGCATTTGCCGGTTTCTCAAGAAGATAGAATTCTCAGAGCACTGCCGCACATCTGGGAAGATCCGCAGTGTTTGCTTCCAGAGGATGCTGAGGGTGACGACTTACAGATTCGAGGTGGTAGGATTGAACTGGTTTGTCCTATTACCTGCAAAGCGTTTGAAAAACCGATGGTTTCTGCGAAATGTGGACATGTATTTGATAGTTCGGGTCTAAACAACTACTTCGAAGGCTATCAGTCAAGAGATTGTCCTCAGGGTGCCTGCCTTCAAAAGTTGACGCTTCGAGATTTCCATTTGGACGAGCTGATGAGGTTGAGATGCCTTTTGCATCTGAAAAAAGTTCGCCAAGAGAGCAGTAATTTGGACGTTTTGTAGATATATAGAAAAAAAAAAAAAGAGTAGAAAAGAGGGCAAACGTAGGATCGTGTAGATGTTTAGAGGCTATCATACTATTCGGGCATTATACGAATCAGGCCCTCAAAAGGCCGTTGATGTCAACGGGTGGATTCAGTCGATCAGACACTTGAAAAGAATAGCGTTCGTCGATCTCAGAGACGGCACTTCGACCAAGAATTTAAAGATTGCCATACCATTAGAGAATCAGCCATCAGAATTGGTCAAGAATTTAAAGACAGGTCAGTGTGTTTCCATTTCACAGGCTCAGTGGATCCCTACGCCCCAGAGGGAACAACCGTTCGAGTTAAAAGTTGCAGATGCTTTCAAAGATGTCAAGATCCTGGGAAACGTGACAGCAAGGTATCCTCTGCAAAAGAAGTCGCACAGCTTACCCTTTTTGAGAAGCATACCTCATCTAAAGCATAGGTCTAGCTATTTGGGTTCGTTGCTGAGATTTAGATCTCATGTGGAAAAGGAACTGCTGGAGTTCTTCCAAAGGAATCAGTTCACCAAAGTGACACCGCCACTGATCACATCGAGCGACTGTGAAGGTGGTGGTGAACTTTTTAAATTAAATGGATCTGAGGATTATTTCAGCAGACCTGCTTATCTTACCGTTTCCACTCAATTGCACCTTGAAGTACTATCGCTAGCGCTAAATCAGTGTTATACGTTGTCACCATGTTTCAGAGCCGAGAAAAGTGATACCAATCGTCACCTCTGTGAGTTTTGGATGCTTGAGGCAGAATGGTGCTTTGCTCGGGATGTTCATGAATTGACCCAATTCACACAGGATATGTTGAGATCGGTAGTCAGATCTTGTTATGAGAATAGAGACGAGCTAATACCATCCGTGATCCCACCAGAGTCTGACCAGGCTTTGGAAGTGGTTCAAAGATGGGAGAATCTACTCAAGAGTGGTGACTGGCCTTCAATCACATATACCAAAGCCATTGATATTCTAAGAGATCAGCATTTCAATGTTAAACAATTCTCCAAGTACGAACCACAGTGGGGGGCAGCATTACAAAGTGAACATGAAAAATGGCTGGCCGGTGAGTACTTCAAATCTCCCGTATTTGTCACTGACTATCCAAGGGACATTAAGGCATTTTATATGAAGCATAACGACGACGGCAAGACCATGGCATGCTATGATCTGCTTGTGCCTGGGATGGGTGAAATTACTGGTGGTAGCATGAGAGAAGAAAATTATACAAAGTTGGTTCAAGAGATGGATCGCAGACAGATGAATCAAAACGGGGACCTGGAATGGTATGTAGATTTGAGACGTGAAGGTTCTGCACCACACGGTGGATTCGGGTTAGGATTAGAGAGACTGATATCGTACCTGTACGGAAACCACAACATCAGAGATGCCATACCGTTCTATAGAGCTGCCACAGGTACTATTGAACTTTAGAGGCGGTCCGAAGTTACCGAAGCGATTATGACCTTTTTTTTTTTTTTCATTACTTGTATATAAATAATGATTATGTAGATAGAGTTAGGGATTGATGAAGGATAAACCTTTTTGTTATAACGTCATCTTCTCTGTGTGTCTGTGCCATCAATGCAGTTCCAAGCTTATCTAGTTAAGGCATTACAATGCTATGGTGTCGATACAGTGTTTGGGATTGTTGGTATACCCATAGTCGAACTCGCAGATACCATGATTGCACATGGTATACAGTTCATAGCATGCAGAAATGAACAGTCTGCAAGCTATGCAGCATCTGCATATGGCTACTTGACAGGCAAACCTGGGGTTATGCTTGTTGTTGGTGGTCCTGGCATTATTCATGCCCTAGCAGGAATATACAACTCAATGAGTAACAAGTGGCCTTTATTGGTGCTTGCAGGTAGCAGCGAAGCTCAGCATAGAGGTGGGTTTCAAGAATTGGACCAAGTTAGTCTCCTAAAACCCTATGTGAAGTTTTCCGGCCAGTTGAATCCAAATAACGTGGACATCTTGACCTATGACGCTCTGAGGCTAGCCCAATCTACAGCTGCGGGTGCAACATATTTGGATATCCCTGGAAATCTGCTCAATTGTAGTGTGGATAAGGACACTTTTCCGGAGGTACTGTCTCTCTACTCCCCCAAAAGTATACCAGATCCATCCAATGTAGAACGAGTGTCTAAGACCATCCGTGAAAACAGCAAAGATGTGTTGGTAGTCATCGGAAAGGGTGCTGTACGTGACAGTCAAGAGGTTAGGAAATTTGTTGACAGGTTCCAGTTACCTTTCTTACCAACCCCAATGGCTAAGGGAGTGGTGCCAGACTCTCACCCATTGAATGTATCATCTGCTAGATCAAGAGCCCTGGCTGAGGCAAAACTCGTGCTAGTGCTGGGCGCTAGACTCAATTGGATCTTGCACTTTGCATCTTCCCCAAAATGGAACCCAAGTGCTCTTTTCATCCAGGTGGATTCGGACGCTAGTACATTAGGTCATAATAATTCCAAATCCCAAAATTTATCACTCTGGGGGAATATAACACTTACTCTACGTTCACTTACAGATTGTCTTGGCGACTACCGCTCCCAGGGACTTTCACCTACCATACAGTATAATATTTCACGTAATGTTGCCAAACTGAAAACACAGGAATCCCGCCAAGTTTCTTCGAGGTTAAACTATAACGTTGTGTATGCCCATTTGAGACCATTGATTAACGATAAATCCACAGTCATCGTCTCAGAAGGTGCCAATACCATGGACAAAGCAAGAGTGTCCTTCCCCACAGACTATCCTCTACAAAGATTAGATGCGGGTACAAATGCTACAATGGGAGTTGGCATCGGCTATGCACTTGCCGCCAAGGTTTCCCGTCCTGAGAAAACTGTCTTAGTAATTCAAGGTGACTCTGCATTCGGATTTTCTGCCATGGATCTCGAAACTGCCACAAGAAACCGACTCGCCCTCATCGTGATCGTGATGAACAACGGGGGTATTTACCATGGCCAAAACCCAGCACTGGTTTCCTACTCTTCACCGCTACCATCTACAGCTCTCACTGAAGAGTGTCGCTATGATCTAGTCGCTAGAGGTCTCGGTGCCCATGGATACTTGGTACACAACCTACAAGATCTCGAGGAATCGTTTACTGATGCTCAAAGACATGCCAAGATTGGGCAATCGTCCCTATTGAATGTCGTACTGGAGCCAGGTGATCAGAAAAAGATTTCCTTTGGCTGGCAAGTTCGTCTGTAGATTTCTACAAGCATGGCTAACTGTGTTACATAGTTTTTTATACACGTGAAGTTAGCTGTGGTACTCGATACAACCCATAACCGTAAAAACCTGCCGTTTCGAACCTTCGGTGGTCCAGTTGGTGTTCATCAGTTGCAACCACTGGGGATCGAAACCTTCAAACAGTTCCAAATCCTACGCAATTTTACCTGCCTTCAGAAGGGACTTGCCAAAAGTTCAGTATCAAAGATACTATATAAGCAGGTGGGAAATTCGGTGGAACTCTAAGAGACACAAGCCGGATCTTTGACGCTCAAGGGTTGTTGAAGAACTGTTTCCGTGAGGAAGGTCTGGGGAACTGGACTTGCAGCTGTTGTCACAAGAAATCAACGCCTTTTAAAGGTGGATGGGAAGACAGCAGAGGTCTCCTTTGGCTTGGATGCAATTATAATTGGATGTCCAAGGCTTGTTGAGTGCAATCGTGGGACAAAGAACTCGATACCGATTACTGGAGCTGTTTGATTTTTCCTTTTTGTTTATTTTATCTTTGATTCTTCTCGCTTCAATCTTTATCGTTACTGTTATAGAATACTACTCTACCAAAAATTGTTATGGCTCCCAAGCTTACTTTCAGGGAGCAGATGGAGGGGTTTCCTTGGACCCAGCTGCTAGTAGTATCTCTGGTGAGATTTAGTGAACCTATAGCTTTCACGTCTTTATTTCCGTATGTGTATTTCATGGTCAAAGATTTCCATATTGCCCCTAATGATGCTGAGGTATCGAAATATTCTGGTTATCTTTCTTCATGCTTTGCACTATGCCAAGTGGTTTCTGCGTATCACTGGGGTCACTTTTCAGATATCTATGGGCGCAAATATGCACTGAGTTTGGGGTTAATTGGTACATGTACCTCTTTAACGATATTTGGATTTTCCAAGAACTTTTATATGGCACTTATAGCTCGATGTATGATGGGATTATTGAATGGTAATGTTGGTGTACTGAGAACGATGATTGGGGAAATTGCCACTGAAAGGAAACACCAGGCTTTGGCCTTTAGTACAATGCCACTTTTGTTTCAATTTGGGTCTGTAGTAGGTCCTATGATTGGTGGATTTTTAGTCTTTAAACAGGCACATGGTGAAAAGATCCCACATTGGATTCCGGACTGGCTTAAGGACTTGGTTCATGCGTATCCGTACGTTTTACCCAACGTTGTAGTATCGATTCTTCTGATGCTGGGTCTCATTAATGCCATTCTTTTCCTTGAAGAGACACATCCTGATTTAAAATATAAAAGAGACTATGGTGTTGATCTGGGAGATTTTATCAAAACACACCTTCTTGGCATGCAACCCGTTTCAAGACCATGGCACCATTTGCAAATTGGATTGAATCAAGATGACAACCATTCTATAAGTGACGATGATTCATGGGCTTTCCATTCGGATCAAGATACTACTACTGGGTCTGTTGGATATGAAACCGCGCCATTAGTTCCTTCGAGCCGCAGTTCCTTTACTACCGACGAAAGTATTAGATCGTTTGATCCAATTTTAACCCGTAGACAAAGTGTTGGTCTTATTAGAGAGTATTCGTTGCATGAGCGGACAGATATACCGGATCCGAATTTAGAATTGGCTCCTGATGGTTGCAAAGAGGATAGCATCTATCATCATGTCTTCCACACATCAGTATTTTATCCAATATCAGTCAATTTCATCATGTCATTACACTTAATTGTTTACAACGAATTCCTACCAATTTTTCTAGCCTACGATTTGGCTCAAGATGACAAGGGAAATCTGACGTCTAAGTTTCCATGGAAAATCTCTGGTGGAATTGGTTATTCACCGGATCAAACAGGTACACTTCTATCATCAACGGGTATATTTGGATGCTTTGTGGTTATTTTCATTTTCCCCATAGTAGATCGTAGTTTTGATTGTTTAACGATTTTCAGAACTTTGGTCAAATTGTACCCAATAATGTATTTAATGGTACCGTATGTTGTATTCCTGCAACAGGATAATATTCCCCGTTGGTGCACCATTATCTATTTGTATTTGATTACGGGTACGAAGACGTTATGTGGTGCCTTAACTTCCCCACAAATTATGCTTTTAATCCATAACTGTAGTCCATTGAGATGCAGGGCTGTAATTAATGGTGCAACCATTAGTATAGCGGCATCTGCTAGATTTGTGGGGCCGCTGCTTTGGGGGTACATTATGTCATGGTCACAAGAATTTGATGTAGCTTGGGTTTCGTGGTGGTCATTGGGCTTGATAAGCTTGATTGCTCTTTATCAATCCTACAAAATTGATCCTATCGATGAGGATGAAGATGAAGAGGATGAACAAGATTTTGCTTTATTAGAGGAGGCAAGAGCACGTCCAAGGCATAGTTTGAGTAGCATGAGCAATCTTCGCAGGTCCTCGACAGTAAATAATAGCTAATTAAACAACTGACTTTGTATACGAAGCTAATATTGAAAACATACGTTAAACTAATAATTTTTTTGTATATTAATATGTACAGGGGAGAATTGACAAAGGAGGAAAAAAGAGGAAATAACCTTCTAACGACCAAGACCTTGCCCCATTGCAGCATTTTGTTCTTGGAAACGCAAGCCAACACGTTCACTGTGCTTCAAGAACTTTTCAGAACATCTTGTAATACAAGATTGTTCTCTACCAGTCAACTTGTTTGATGTGAAATCGTTAACACAGTCAGAGAAACATCTTTCTACCAAATTGGAGTAAAGACGCATAAAGTCCTTCATCTGTTTTTGCTCAATGAGCCTAGTAAATTCTTGCTGCTCTCTAGGGTTCAAGGAATCCATTGTTACACTTATTTGTTTTTTCTTGTTGGTCGTCTTTGCTGGAGAGGGCCCTTTGAGTTTGTCAAAAGTTGATCAATTTAGTCTTTATAAAGGTGTTGAAAAATTTCACTGTGCGGGTAAGCGATAAAGTGTGGTGGTATAACAAGGGTATTTTACACACTTGTAGCGATTAGAGCTCTCTTCAAATTTATTTATTGACCCTGTTTAGATATGCTTGCCAGCCTGCCTTTCTGTAACGTTCACCTTCAACCCTTGGATCACGACCTTTGGCAAATAACCCTCTACCAACAATAATGATGTCTGACCCTGTGGAGATAACTTCGTCAACAGTACGATACTGTTGGCCTAATGAATCACCTTTGTCATCAAGACCAACACCAGGTGTCATTATTAGCCAATCGTAGCCTTCATCTCTACCTCCCATGTCTCTTTGAGCGATAAAACCAATAACAAATTCTTTATCACTCTTGGCGATGTCAACTGTACCAGATGTATATTCACCATGAGCTAATGAACCTTTAGAAGATAATTCAGCAAGCATTAGAAGACCACGAGGTTCTTCGGTTGTCTCTTGAGCAGCTTGTTTTAAACCCTGGACGATCCCTGGTCCTGTGACACCATGAGCATTGGTAATATCAGCCCACTGCGCAATTTGGTAAACTCCAGATTTGTATTGTAGTTTAACGGTATTACCGATATCTGCAAATTTCCTGTCTTCAAAGATCAAGAAATTGTGCTTTTTGGCCAATTTCTTCAATGGTTTAATGGTGCCTTCGATTGAGAAATCCGAAAGTATGTCCACATGGGTCTTTACTAGACAGATTTGAGGCCCTAAAATCTCCAGCAAATTAAGTAGTTCAGCAGTTGTGTTGACATCTAGAGATGCACAAAGATTGGTTTTTTTTTCATGTATTAAATTTAACAACTTCGATGCAACTGGACTTGGATGTTTAGCTGCTCTCTGTTCGTATGTCAGTTGGTTCATAGTGGTTGGGAATAGTAGCACTTTTTTAAACTCCTCGAACTTTCCAAAAAGTGATGAACTCATCTCATCTGATAGTTTTTCATTTTCGATGCGCTTTTGATTGGAAAAAGTTTATAACTAACTCTTCTATGCATTAAAAAATAGAAAAAAAGAAATCTTGAATTGTAAAACTACTTGGACGTCATGGAATTCGTTATTTGAAGCCATTGTAATATTACCTTATAGACCTCTAATATCCATGTACCAAATATGACCAGAAGACATGATTCTGTTGATGTAGGCGAATCAAATGCGACATCGTCTACGGCCCATCGGAGTTCTGTTATTGGCGCTTTGACAGCCGGTGGTAGATCTGTCGTATACCAGATGACAAGTTTCTATTTAAGAACCCCATTGAAGCTATTTCGTCCAGCTCGATTTGATTATTTACACTATTTGAGGGTTGTGTTAACAGGTGAAGAGAGAAGACCATTACATGAGATTGAAAAGCAACAGAACCGTAAGAGGTTTAGGATTTTGAATCCCAAATATATGTACTATTTGGAGAATTCGAGCTTGGGAATTTTAACCAAGGCGTTAAACAAATACGGTTGGAAAGTTATACCTGATAGAATTTTACCACCGCTGGTAGCAAATTCCGCTGCTGGCGTCATTCTCTATACGACCTACCTATCAACTTTAACCCATTATGCCAAATTGCGTGGTGAAAAATCTCAATTGAATAATCCTTGGGATATTTGGAGGTCAGGATTTTTGGCAGGTGCTGCACAGGCATTGGTATCATCTCCGGTTGATGCTATCTATACAAGATCGAGCACGAATGAGTTACTATCAAGTGCTCAAAAATACGATAATTTATGGCTTTACGGTAGGGATAAATTAAAAGAAATTGGACTCATTGGATGTTTTGGTGGGTATGGTATTACACTTTTCAAAGAATCATTGGGATTTGCCGTCTATTTCACGACGTTCGAGCTAATAAAGGGCCAACTGTGTCAAAATTTGATTAATATAATAAAGCATTATGACCACTTGAAATACACCATTAGAAATACGAAATTTTCTGATATTTTACTTCACAAAACATACGAACCGCATGAAATTAAAAAGGAACCCATGGAGTTCATGTCGCCAAAGGAGGAAAAGTGGTTCCAGAGAACTTTCACGTTTGGTGGGGGTGTTACGGCAGCTTTCCTTTTACAAGTCGTTCAATTCCCCTTTAGTAAGATCCAAAAAGTTCATCTATCAAGATTAGAAGCATTCGATATTTATAACCGTTCCCTAATAAAAAATGCTGAGACAGCTTCATTAGCCGCAACATCTTCTTCGTTGAAGATTAGAGTAAGGAGTCCAAGTAGAAGGTTACACATCTATTATAATTCCTACATGGATACTTTTGAGCATATCCTTTTCATTCATAAGAATACGAATTCTCTGCTTAAATGGCTATACAGGGGATTTGTTAGGAACACATTGGCGATCATTCCGGGTACTACCGCAGGTTTACTTTTATTAGATTACATGCGCACTTCAGTAGAAGAATCTTTAACACAATCTCCCTTGATGTAAAGATACTTATAATCGTTAGATGATTATCATAATCATATGTAAAAATATATCTATTTAATTACCATAATAGAATCTTGAATAGCCTATTGGATAGTTTCCTTTTGAATTGATTCATCATTAGGGACTTGAAAATTGTTCGAAACTGATTCATTAGTGGTATGTGGTGGTGATGATGGAGCCTCTGAAGGTACTTGTTGAGAGTAATTTTTTGTAGGTTCTCCATCATGTAGAACTGCAGGAGGTTCACCAACAGGTGTTTCATCAGAATGAGCATCAGAAGATTTTTTTTCGGGTGTGGATGATGAAGGGGGTTTTTCTATGGTTTTTTTGTCGGTAATGAGCTGCTGCAACTGTTTCTCAACTTCGGGGACCTCCACATACCTGTTGTAAATGTTTAGAATTTCCAAAAACGTTTGATCAGTAGTAACACCCTGTTTCAAACGGAATAGATAGATCTTAGAGATGACCGCTAATATTTCATAAACAGGGACATTTGATCCTTCTCTTGATGTCATGGTATCCAATAGCGGTAAAAGGCCGCCCTCTATGAGTTCCTCTAAACTACTGATTTCTGTTGACGGCAGGTTAAAATTCGTTAGGGCATTTTCTAAACATTCTAGTGAGAAAGATCTGATTTGTGAACAAGGGTTCAAACATTGATGTGCCAGTGCCTGTGTTAATGCAATCGTTTCATTCTTAGAAAGGCGAATTGAGCCTAATTGATTTTCTACAATCTGACTTGTCAATTTAATCGATTTCAATGAAAGGTCAATCAAGGGTTGATTGGGATTATTTTCATCGACTCTGTGACCGGTATTTAATAGACGTTGATATTCACGCTCCCATTGACTACCAACGGCACCGAGAGATGAAATCTCATCTAGAAGACCTAAAATCCACATAAAATTTTCGTTAGTCAAAATATTTTTGGTAGTGTGGAGAGAATTTTCCAAATAATTATAAATGATTACCGTGTGTTCTTTCTTGGATGCCAAAAACCTTAATAGTTTCCAAAACCCTTCGTCTTGTAAAATTGTCTTGCGGTAATTTTCTATGTCTGTTAATGCCAGCAAACGTCTTAGCACTTCAAATCCATGTTCACTCGCAAAATACTTTTGAGTAAACACTTCGTTCTTCTTCAAAAATTCCTCGTTAATTAACCGATGAAGCATTTCCTGCTGTTCATCGACGACAGAGATTAGAAGTAAATTATAGGCCATAAGGCGGCGTATGCATCTCTTGGATAAGCCTGCTACCTTTGAAAGTTCACTGATTTTATAAAGAACATGATCTCCAAGCTTTTTCTCATCCTTACAAAACAAAAATAGAGCCACGCATAATTCAACAATGAATAACATTTCTTGTTCAAAAAATCTTGAATTTTCTGGTGTCTTCTTTAATTTGATTGACTGGAGTAACATTCTAATTAGTCCTTCAGTAATGTTCTTCTCATTCCCAAAAACTGAAGAAGGAACGTTACTGGATTTAATGCAATCGATAGCTTTGGCGGAAGCATCAATTTCGTCTTCTGTAGGCTCCTCATCGCCCTTCAAGTATGAGGCAAAAGCCGACAAAATACCCCTACTTTCCTTAGCCTTTTTTAGAGATACTTCAGGAGCTGGTCTAGGCAGGTTTCCTAATCTCAGGCGTTGTTGTAAATCGGGGAAAATATCGGGATCTATCATCAAATCTTCGTAAAGGAGTAAAAGTATCTTCACAATTTTGTTCCACAGCTCAGGTGTCAGATTGGTAGAAAATTTATTGGTACGAATTACTCGGAAGAAAATCACCACGGACAGTTGGGCTTTGAAGGACCTTCCCAATCTGCATGCATCTGAACTAACCAAGATCTTTGAATTCGATTCTTCTACACTAATTTCAACTAAAGGAATTTCATCATTTTCATTAGGATCTCTGTTAGTTTTATCGGATAATGTCGTCATTACCGCGATCCTGTAAAGAATTTCGTTGAATAAATTGTCAATCATCAGAAATGAGGCAATAAATGCGCATTTGTCAATGCTACTGAGCATTCGGCTAGTAATATGATCATCAGAGGCTACTTCGAAAATCTTGAAGAAAGTATCAACAATAGAATTACCCACATGTCTGAATATTGCACCATCGAATTGCGATATCTCTTGAGGACCTAAATTGTCGGCATCTTTTTCACATTGTTCTTGAATTTCGGTCAGGACTACCGTGGAAGAAATTAGATTGTTCCAAGCATCCTCAAACCACCTGTCATTGCCATGATGTTCTTCGGGCATTACAATTTCCTTGTCTCTAATGGAACAATAAATTTTATCTAAATACCAAGGTGGGAAGTTCTGCTGGTTATAACAGCCTTTCAAATTGCTGCAGTAATCGTCAAAAGACATGTGCTCTTTTACTTGAGGATTGTGTAAATCAGTATTCAACATGATCACTGAATAACTCAAAATGAAAACGGAGTCTGCATCTGGCTGAATTGCACTAAGATCTTCCACATCGTTACTATTGTTGGCCTTACTTGGATCATAGTTTTGAGATTCTACGTATCTTGCGGAAAATGCCTCGATAATCCTTTCGATCTGTTGAGATTCACCTGGTAAACGGAATTTTGTTAGAAGAATTCTAATTGCTTCATCCACTCTTAAGTCCTTGAAATCGAAAAGATCTATGAATTTTTTTAAAAGCGAAGTATGCGCTGGATCGCACAATAATAGACCAATAGTCCTCTTATTTAGGCGGCCATTATTTTCAAATAAAAATTGTGCAATATCTTCTTCCAAATCTGACTTAATAAATTTCTTCTCGATCAATAGTGGGACGCCTTTCTTTGGTTTTTCATTAAAAATTTTTGCACAATTGATGAACTCAGTTTTACGTTCCTTTTGCTTCAAACGAATAACATTATCTTTATCTAGTAAAAAATTCTCCCTATCCACTCTCTGCAGGCGGCTATGGATATCATCAATCAAGGAAATTAAACCTTCCAAACATATTGGGGGAACACTCTCGGTACTTGTTAATGCAGATTCTGGTAATGCTAATTTTGTCAACGCTGTCAAAAAATTTATCGAAACATCGGCTCTATCCAAATTACAATCAAATTCGATAAATGTACTAGTAAAAAAAGATGGAGATCTAGTCCAGAGTAAAGAAATTTGTTCTATCAATAACTCTTTAACTGCGGCAGGTCTAGGTCTGCCTTCACTTGTCGTTTCATTTGCATTATTCAAAAGAATGTCAAAAATTCTGTTTAGAGTGAGTTCAATTTGTACCTTTAAATGATCTCCCAATATAATAACTAGAGTAGTGAACAGTTGCAAAGCTGCCTGGACTAGTGATAACTTACTACCATTTTGAATAATAAAAAGAACGTGTTTGAAAATTGGGTCAGATACCAAACTAAACAGCCTTGGATGTTGAGGAAAAGTGTCACCTGATACTTCAATAGCAGTGTTTATTAGTTGCAGTCCAAATATTCTAACTGAATTTGTATGTTTCGCTTGGTTCTCCGGTACAATTAGTGACAATAACAAATTCAAATAGTGTCTTATCACAGGTAACCCATGGTTATCTTCTAAAATTTCAGAAGATCCTTTAGAATCCTTGGACTCGGAAGTTTGAGTTTCCACTACCTGGGCGCTATCCTTCTCATCTTTTTCCTCTCGAGTCTCTTGTCCTAATAGCTGGCTTTTTTCAGTAGGTGCTTCTTCACCACTAGAAACATTTGTAGGTGTAGGATCATCTTCCTCTTGAGAACCATTAGCAGTCCCAATAAGGTCCTCTTTCAAAACGCTGTTGGCATAACCTTCGTCATTAATATATTTTTGAGTTGCGTCCGTTGGTTCGATACTTTTTAATTTATAGAATAAATTCGCCGTAATGGAAACCATTGTTGTCTCCGCAGCCCTTCTCAAAACTTCACTCCTTTTCTTATTACATGCTAGTGACAAAACGGTTTGTAAAACATCATACATGATGGAATCCGATATTAATTCACCATATTTGGAGTGTGTTACTTTTTGTAAAAGCATTACCACTTTCAACAAAACTGCATCATCCGACAATTGTTCAGATCTTTCAAATCTACAATGTGTCAGAGCATTAACAGCTTCTCTAATTGCAGCAACATGATTTTTAGAACTTCCGTTTATCACATTCATGGTTAAAAATTTCTGTAGGGAATCAAGTGCCAATGAAGTAATGTATCCCGAGATTGAACTGGTACCAATTGTTAAAAGAAATGGTTGTAGTAGCGTCAACGAATCAATTTCTTCTAAATTCTGTAAATTGTTTAACATTAACCTTAATTGTACAAATCCGGATAATAGTGGGTCGTTATGTTTATTAGTGGAAAGGTTGTTGAAAGTAACCGCCAACGAATCATCTTGATTGGTAAATATCTCACTACTGCTCAGCAGTGCAGCCACGCCTGATTGAGATCTAAATTTGGAGTACTTTCTCATTGCAGTAGAAAGGTTAATACATTCTTTGATCACAATGGTGACCGGATCCACGGCCACCACATAATCCGAATTCATTTTGAACAATTGGAGAGAGGGAATTCGAGTAAAGGAGTTCTTGAAAATTAAGAGCAGGCCAAATAACTGCTTCCTTCACGGAGATTTTTATTCTTATAATACGTTATTTTATTGAACAACATTTCATCTTTATTACTACTGTTTGTTTTCCTTGAAAGAAGACTCGCGGAGATTTGTGTGCGGGTAATGAAAATCTGAAAAAAAATATCAGAAATCGGCGATGAGCTCCATTTAATATAATTAGCGATTGCATATCTATAAGGATAAGGATACTATATTTTGCCGCTGAAGGGTATGACAAATAATTGTAAAGTATTTTTCGATATTGCTGTTAATGAAGTTCCAGTTGGGCGTATTGTCTTTGAGTTATATGCCAAAGAGGCACCTAAGACTGTAGAAAACTTTTTGATGCTGTGTACAGCAGGTGAATCATTACTAGAGGACACTCCAATGAAATTTAAGAATAACTATTTCCACCGTGTTGTGAGGAATTTTGCCATTCAGGCTGGTGATGTTTTCCACTGCTCAGAGAAATATGAGAAGAATGACAGTACTGGTCAGGGCGGGTGTTCCATCTATGCATCGACAGAACACTTAATCGAGAAAAATGTAGAATCATTGTGTTTTGGGGATTTTGAAGATGAAAATTTGAAGAATTTTGATAAACCTTTTATGTTAGCTATGGCTAACAAGGGTGAGCCCAATACAAATAGTTCACAATTTTTTATTACTACCAGTCCTGCACCTCATTTAAATGGTAAGCATACTTTATTTGGCCGTGTGGTTCACGGGAAATCTGTAGTTCGTACCGTCGAACGTTGTCCAGTGGATTCTGATGGATTTCCCGAATCATGTATAAGGATCGTTGATTCTGGTAAATGGTCTGACAACGACCCTTTACCTCTGCATAATGCCAGTAATGATACTATTGGTGGTGATATTTATGAAGAATTCCCTGATGATAACGAAGATTTTGATGAAGACAATTTCTCCATGGCATTTAAAGCGGCCAACACCATTAAGGAATCAGGAACGTTATTGTACAAAAAGAAAGATTTCCAAAATGCGTACTACAAATATTTTAAATCTTTGAGATATGTTAACGAATTTATTCCTGAAGAGAATGTAGACAAGGAAAATAGTATCCGATTTATTAACTTAAAAATCAAACTATACTTGAATCTATGTTTGGTACTGTATTATTTACAAAACTATGATGAATCTATCAAATTTGCAGCCTATTTATTAGAAATGGAAAATGTTCCTGAATCAGATCAAGCCAAGGCGTTTTATAGAAGAGGTAACAGCTATTCTGCGAAGAAGAAATGGGAAGAAGCTCTTGAGGACTACAAGTCATGTAAGAAAAGAAATGATCAACAAGAAGTAGTAACAGAAAAAATTGAAGGTGTCGAAAGAGAATTAGAAAAGAAGAAGAATAAAGCTAGACAAACTCTCTCAAAATTTTTTACCGAACCTACTGAATAGAAATACTTTAAATTGTAACACCTTTTTCTTCTTTTCTTTTTTTATTTTATTTTATAATGCATATTTTTGTTTTTATGACTACATGAAATCATCTAATATATTGCGCGGTTGAGGTGGAGGGTTCCTCTGAAAGGACTGAACAGTTGAAGAAGTTTTTTCAGTTGATAATTCGTGATTAGAGGACTTAGAGGGCTCTTTAGAATTGGAATTATCTAGCAACTTATGAGAGGATTTATTAATTGAGTGATTTTGATTTGTTAAAGCTGGTGAGCCCCCATTACTTTCCTGCATTGGTGCTGGTGAAGCCGACGATTCGCTAGGCAAATCAGCAAAAAAATCATCCAATAAGTTTTTGGTCTTCTGTTTGGAAACTGAAGCAGAAGAGTTAGTTGAATCATTTCCAATTCCTTCCACCAAGGTATTCTCAAATTTTTTAGTTGAAGGAAGTTGCAAAGAATTTGCCCGAGTTTTAGAAGCTAACATTTTTTCATAATCACCGATGAACTCCCAATTTCTTACCAAGGATAATGCCAAATAGTCACATCCCATCCTTCTTAGGATATCACCAACTCTACCGACTAAACCGTATTCTAACTTGGTTTCTACTTTCAATGATCCCAAAAAGTATCGGATATTTCTCTTCCTCAAATGACAGTAAAGCATTAATAGTGCAGGGTCTTCGGCCAGAAAAGATTTATTGATCCTACTATTTTTTGCGATCAGCCCAGTATCCTTTTCCAATTCGTAAGGATCCATAACTAGTGCTCTAATAGCTTTTTCTTGCCTTTTAAGCTTCCAATATACGAAACTGCTTATCCATCTGTCATTATCCAGGATTGCACTGGGTAAAATTTGCTGAATGAGAAATTCACCTAGGATAGGACCATTGTCATCTTCGTACACTCTACAGACGCCAATTGCTAAATCTAAGTCCCTGACTTGTTTAAATAGTACGCTAACGCAATCTTTCAAACAATCAGCTAAGAGAAAAAAACATGCGGCGTCCATGTATCTGTGTTTACTGAGAAGTACAAAGGCATTTTTCAAAGCAGCCCTCTTCCATCTTGCTTCATTAAAATCGTTGCCCAAAAATTTCACCATTTTCTGTTGTTCTGGATGACCAATACTTATTTTCCAGAGACTCCACAGAATTTTTTTCTTCCTAAGGGCAAGATAAAAAACTGCACATCTTGAAGGATCCTTTTTATCATCTTTGGAGAATTCAAATTTCGCAATTTGTTCAAACTTTGCAATTAGGTCAGTTTGCTTAGCCCAAAAAGAAATTCGATATTCGCATGCTGTCGCCCATGAAGTAATATGGCCATCCAATATTGAAAAAAGTAACTCTTTGTTATCTGAATGTAAAGCCCAATTTACATCTCTCATTAAGACAGTCTTTTGGACGTTCTTATGTGAGGCATATAGCTTGACTCCCAAAAGGAATCGTATCCCGTTGTAATCTACGACAGATTCATTCTTACGGATTTCCTCCACAGCTTCAACCACCGTGCTCAAAGTAATCTGTTGATGTCTAGTCAAATATGGTAAAGTAATCTTAGTCAGTTGTTCACAAAGTGCTAGGGCTACCGTTTTGTTAAATTCAGGATAAGGGTCAGGGAATTGATCCCTTACGAATTGATGGTCTTGTGCAGTGAGAAACTTGCAGTAATCTGTTCCCAAATCTGATTTTAGTTTGGAAAAATCCTGATTTTCGAAAGAAAATCTTCGAAGCTCAAGAAACAATTTTAGTAGAAGTTCTTTGACTAATTGGAGTTTATTCGCATATATTGCCTGAATTAAAAATTGTGGATGGTAGACTGGTAATGGGCCATTCAGAACGCTGCTTAAATGAAGAATATCATTCGAAAGAATTTTCCTTGAGCCAATAGAACGACGAGTAAACAGATCCTTCAGGTCCAAATGTTTGTCCTTAATATAAAATTGATTTCCCGAAGCCACCACAAACATTCCATCTTTCAGCCATATAGAATCGCCGATTTGATGTGCTGTGTGAAAACTGATGTCGATCTTCTCAATTGGTAAATAGCTAGGGTTATTATTTGTATAGTCGTATCTCAGCTGTGTGTACAAGAGGGCATACCCCAAGAAGCCAATCGAAACTATACTCTGTCCATACTCTGTACTGGTCCAATCCACATCTCTTATTTCATCGTCGAAAGATTCTTCGTACTCGAGAACGCATTTATTCAAATCCCACAAAGACATCTTTTTGCCTTTACAATGCACTGTGCATAATTTACCTGTGGAGGAGCCTCGAAGAGCCACCACTTCTTCTAAGCCGGTATTAATTTCCGAATTTTTATACCAATGAATAGTCTTTTTATCATAATTAACATATGCCTTATAGGTGATTGCAATAGCATTTTTGCTCACCAAAGATATAAGTGGTCTATCACTGAAGAAACTTTTATGCACGGGATCAATTGTAGCGATGTGATGAATGTGGTGCTCCGGTATTTCCAGTGATTCAGAGTAGACTTCTTGAATACCCTGGGATGATGATACTTCGAAGGCTCTAACTGTGCCATCCTTATAGATTAATGCCACGAAATGGCGATCATGATTATGCACAGGCTCTGGCGTATTTAGCATGAGTACAGGTTCACAAAGGCCTATAGAGGAATTCTCGAGTTGCTTTTCAAATCTCAAATAAGATCTCTTTGTCTCATTATAACCATCAGTTCCCGCACATTCCCATGCCTGCAATTTCGAATTCCCCAATAGACAAATGACTAGATTACCTTTCTCGTGTATCACAGCATGTGTCACTGGGGCCTCGGTCATAATGACAGCCTTTAATTTCAATGAACTTTCGCCATATAAATGTTGCGGGCACCAAACACAACATTCCAAAAATCTAGATATGGTCAACATGGCTTCACCATCGCTACTTCTTACTAATTTTTGCACAGATTTATTATGGCCCGTAAATTTATGCTCCAAAGACCCGATCTGCGAATGAGCTTTTCCTATTAATTGGGGTATATTTAGTCTTGATTGTCTAATGACACCTCTAAAATCATGAATAATCATGGAGATATCGTCTGTATTGTCATCACAAGGTTGAATTTCCGCAAAATGTAAGAAATTTGGATTGCTCACGAATGAAGAATATGAAATGGTCTTTGATGATATTTTTTCCTTGGCAACGGGCCTTGGTGGATCACTTGAAAGGTGAGATAGAGAATAGACATCAAAGCGACCTTCGGAATCACCAATTAATACTAAATCGGGTTGATCTCTAAGAATCCAACTATCTATTGTAAGACAGTATCTCTGCCTATCTTCTAGTTGCAAAGTAGCCCAATGCTGTACGTTATGGAGAGAATCAAGTTCATAACATAACCATATCCGCACCTTCTTGTCGGAACAAAGCGTATATATAGCTTGTAGCCCACTCGCATCTTCTGAAGGTTCACAACGACCTGATTTTCTCCACCTCATGGTGCAAATGGGGGAAGGATGAGGTAATAACGTCAAATTGAAAAGCACTTGATCGCCGCTGATTGATATACGTTTCCACAATTTCACAGAAGTGTCATATTTACCGAAACTAGCAATCATCTGCGAATCCTGAGATGTTATGCACATATAAACCGGTTTGGATTGCTTCTTGTTCCACTGTAATATGGGTTTGTAAACCCCAAAGTCATCAATAATCTTCCAAAAAGAAAGGTAATCCGAACCTATCGTTAAATCGTTAAAGTTTCCCCAGCTTAAGCTATTCACTTTAGAGTCGTCATGTTGCAACTCACAGCAGAATTCCCAATTCGGTTCCTTCATAATTTGATACCTTGGTTTATAGATACAGACTTTATTACCATAACTTACTGCAATGAATCCATTCCGGGAATTTACATCAGCAGCAACACTATCTGATTCCAAATAAATAGTCTGCAATCTTCGGAAGCCATTTGAAAGAATAATCACATTGTTGCCTGAACAATAGACAAAAACTATCCTTCCTTGCCAAGATGATTGGCATGTGGATTGTTGTGTATCATTGGGTCTTCCTGGAAGATAGTTTAGTGACATTCAAAGATTGTATTATATGCAATGCTTACACCGATGTTTCTTTTGGTGAGCTGCAGTTGATTCGTTCCCTTTATGGCTACCTTTGGACTTCTGATCTTCTACAATATGATGTATATTATATTGTTAAGGAAAAGCGAAACAAAGAGTACCAAACGCCTTGGGAGAGAGCACAAGTAGAAATATGGTTATGAGGATTAGATTAACCTCTATGGATTTCAAAAGCTATGCACTCATCAAGGATTACAATGGTTAAAGCCTTTGTCTCTACATCATCAACCTTCTAGTGTAAGGGCGACGTATAAGAGTATCTGAAACTCTATGGATTTGGCATGAAGAACTCTATTCTGCTCGTCAGTTCTTCAACCTCACCCACGTCAGATTTCTAGGATTGACGAAAAGGACCGAAATAGAGGAATATAAGGATGGGAGCTAGTTGTAAGGACCAACACAAGGCAGTTGCAGTCTGTCTCCAGAGATCGCCATGTGTGATGATTGAAAGACATACACCACAAGAGTGCTTCGAAGATCCTGAATTGAAGAAGGAGTTGCCTGTACTATGCATATCACAGATGAAGGCATTCCTTGATTGCAAAAGAGGTATGGTTGACATGACAAAGAGAATCAGAGGAAATGGACCGTTGTCTACGGGAAGGTATGATCAGCAGTACGATAAACTGTGCTCTGGTGATTTCAATCCTCGCGAGGAAATGAAAAAGCTAGAACTTTTGGATAGCAATAAGAAGGATTAATGAACAGATATCAGTTCTTGTAAATAGATTTGTATAAGGTCTAAGGCCTATGATTCCGCACCCCCAGAGTCCTATCTTTTCATATACTGTTTCTTGTTCTGTCCCGTCCAGAACATTATTAGGGCGTGTGGTCTAGTGGTATGATTCTCGCTTTGGGTGCGAGAGGCCCTGGGTTCAATTCCCAGTATGCCCCTGTTCTTTTTTTGTTTTTATATCTAAATTCTAAATTCTAAGGATGGGCTTACAGTCCTTCTAAGCCCTGTACAATAGCCAGTTCTATTTTGGCTTATGTAGCATTATTCTGTACTGCAGTAAACTAATGATAGTCATTTTATGTGATTTACGCACCGTAAATCACCTAATCCATTCGTGGCATTTCAATAGGAATGAAAATGGATCTATCGTCTTTAATACATTGTATTACTGGATGTTAGATCATTGAGGTTATCGTTGAGACACCCATTTATTTTATTACAATGAATTTTACCATTTTAATGTTTTGTAGGTTTTTCAGCTTATTTCATCGCATCTCATCTTATCACCTGAGGGTCCGAGCAGCCTTAAAAAGAAGAAAATCGAGGTAATTACTTCTGAAGACCCCTCCTTCTATGAGAAATAACAACCTAACAGGGTTTTACTTTTGACGTCTTTGAAATCAAGACTACCAATAAGAGATTGAAAATGGATGGTAGTGAAAAAAGACTCCAGGACCTCGGTTTGGTTGATGTTTTATCCCAAAGTGCTTTGGAGCAGAGAATTCAAAACAATGCTACTAGTCTTATCAACCAACAGCTGTTAGAACAAGAACAGGGTAGACTGGAACGAGCTCAAAATGCATTAGGAAAAAGTAATGATAAAATTAGTTTGTTAAGCAGAAGGTGGAATAACGCTTCTAGGATATCAGCTAGACAAAAACTACACGAACAGATAGATGAAATAAAAAACAATGAGTTACCGCCAATACTATCGGACATTGAAGATATACGAAAACGTTTAAGAGATCTGAAAAGGTCTCATAAAACCGACGCCTCTGGGAATGGCTCTCAAGAAGAAGGCAGGAAACCTGGTGAATCAGAAAGAGACTATCTGGTGAGAACTGGCCAAATAACTGCGTTTGGATCCAAAAGGGGGTTTGCAATGGCTGATGACACCGATCAGGAAGAAAGAGAAGAAGAGGAAGAAAAGAATGATCAGAATCAAGAGCAGGAGCAAGAAGATCAGGAAGTTGAAGATAAATCACCTAGTTATGAGGATGATGATGAATATAGGGAAGATGGTATGGATGACGAAGAAGAGTTTTCTGATGCTAGCCAAGAAAGAAACATAGGAGAGGAAAATGATGTTATTCTTCAGCCTGGTGCTGTAAAGGATGATGGCGATGAGTATTTCTATCAGAAGCGTCTCCGTCATTGGTGTACTCGTCGAGCGAAGGGACGAAAGGCTGATCACAATCCAGATCTACCGGAATGGAGGAAAAAACATCCTGAATTTTCGGATGCTAAACTTGACGATGAATTTAAAATTCCTGGTGAACTTTATTCCTTACTTTTCAATTACCAAAAGACTTGTGTACAGTGGCTTTACGAGCTGCATCAACAAAGATGCGGTGGTATCATTGGTGATGAGATGGGATTAGGTAAAACCATTCAGATGATTGCATTTTTAGCTGCATTACATTATTCTAATCAATTGGATGGACCAATCATAGTCATTTGTCCAGCAACTGTCATGAAGCAATGGTGTACTGAATTCCACCACTGGTGGCCTCCTTTCCGCACAGTCATTTTACACTCAATTGGTGCCGGTATGGCTGGTAAGAAAAAGATGAGTGAAGATGAATTAGAAGATATGATTATGTCAACAGGCCCTGACCAATTTTCATATGACGATTTACAAAACCCAGGTAAAACGAAGGCGCAAGTCGAATCTGACAATCTGATGCAATCACTCATAGACAAAGTGGCAAAAGATGGTCACGTATTAATTACCACCTACGTAGGATTGAGAATACACGCAGATAAGCTTCTAAAGGTTAATTGGGCCTATGGTGTATTAGATGAAGGACATAAGATAAGAAATCCAGATTCTGATATTTCACTGACATGCAAAAAATTAAAAACCCCACATAGACTTATTTTATCTGGGACACCAATCCAAAACAACTTGACTGAACTTTGGTCCCTATTTGATTTTATTTTTCCAGGTAAATTAGGAACATTGCCCATTTTCCAACAGCAATTCGTCCAACCTATTAATATGGGCGGTTACGCAAATGCTACAAACTTTCAAGTTCAAACGGGATATAGATGCGCAGTTGCCTTGAGAGATCTGATATCTCCATACCTACTCCGTAGAATAAAGGCCGATGTGGCAAAAGACTTACCTGAGAAAAAAGAAATGGTCCTATTTTGCAAACTGACCCAGGTACAAAGAAGAAAATACCTGGAATTTTTACACTCGAGAGAATTGGAAGATATTAAGGGTGGAAAGAGGAGAGTCTTATATGGTATTGACATCTTGAGAAAGATTTGTAACCATCCAGATTTACTAGATAGAGAGGAAAAGCGCCATGAAGCATCATACGGGGATCCGAAGAGGTCAGGGAAAATGCAAGTCGTTAAACAACTGCTCTCGCTTTGGAGAAAGGAAGGACATAAAGCTCTTTTATTTACGCAGTCAAGACAGATGTTGGACGTCCTACAAGAATTTATTGCGTTCAAAGATCGGGAGCTTACGGGATTAAAATTCTTGAGAATGGATGGTACAACAGGAATATCTGTCAGGCAATCGTTGGTCGATGAATTTAACAAGGGTGATTACAACGTATTTCTGTTAACTACGAGAGTTGGTGGTCTTGGTGTGAATTTAACAGGCGCTAATAGAATTATAATTTTCGATCCTGATTGGAACCCCTCTACTGACATGCAAGCTAGAGAAAGAGCATGGAGGATTGGTCAAAAAAGAGAAGTATCAATTTATAGACTAATGGTAACAGGATCAATTGAAGAGAAAATCTATCACCGTCAAATTTTCAAGCAATTCTTGACAAATAAAATTTTAAGTGATCCAAAGCAAAAGCGGTTTTTCAAAATGAATGAGCTGCACGATCTTTTTAGTTTGGGTGGCGAAAATGGGCACGCTACTGAGGAATTGGAAACAGAAGTTCAGAAGAGAACGGAGGGTCTAAAAAATTCCAAGACCGAAGAGAGTGATGACTTCGAACAGCTTGTTAACTTAGCAGGTGTCTCCAAATTAGAGAGCTTCTTCACCGGGAAGGAACCTCAAAACGATTCGAAAAAAGAAGATGATAGACTAATTGAGGGTTTGCTAGGGGAAAGTGGACTAGCTGGTGCTGCCACTCACGACGCTATGATGAAATCTCATTCTAACGGCTCTTCAGATATTATAGCCAGGGAAGCTTCTAAACTAGCTGGTGCCGCTGTCAATGCCCTTCGAAAATCGAAAAAGACAAGAAAGAGATTCGATGTTGGCACCCCAACATGGACAGGAAAATTTGGTCAGGCAGGTAAGATAGGAAAGAAGAGAGGTAAAGATGTTCCGGGATCATCTGCCATTTTGGCGAATATTCGTAACGCACAAAAGCAAGCACAAGACGTGCCATCCCAAGATAGTACTTCAGATGAACTTGAAGGAAACCAACGCCTACTAAAACAGTTTGAAAGTTATCTACGCCAACGTCCTGAATTTTTTGCTACTTCAAATGACATAATTAGCAGCATAAAAGTTGATCTGTCAAACACGGAGGATGTCATAAAAATACGAGCCCTTTTAAAAGCCATTGCGACTTTTGATAAAACCAAGAAGGGTTGGAAGTTAAATGAAGAGTTTATCAATAGCGAGTGACGAATTTTTATACCCGCGGTGTCCGGATGTTTAGGCGCCCACTCTTTGTATTTGTGACACCAAGGTGGTAGTGGGGTGCAAAAAAGATGAATGGAATACCACTCTAATATATTCTTGAAATTCCCCAAGCTTCTTCAGAGCTCTATCTGGGTGTTATTATAATTAATCCGGGATAACTAGAGTCCTTTGAGCGGCTATCAGTCTTGAATGTCTTTTTCAGAGTCCGAAACAGTGCAAGCAGAGAGGTCTGGCAGGAATATTGTACTTTGCTTTGATGGAACCTGTGAAAATTTTGGACCAAACCCTATTACAAATGTCTTAAAGGTTTACCAGTTGCTGGAGACTCGAAATGATAAAGTACAGATGTGCTATTATCAACCGGGTGTTGGGACAGAGGCCACATTCGATCCAGTTGTGGATACAAGAAGAAATTTCAGCACTAAAAGTATTATGAATAAGATTGATGCTCTTTTTGCTTCCAGTATCGACCACCATATTGTATCAGGATATTTATTCCTGATGAATAACTACGAAGAAGGTGATAAGATATACATGTTTGGTTTTTCCCGTGGGGCATACGTTGCAAGAGCATTGGCTGGTATGCTAGAAAGAGTTGGACTTTTGAATAGAGGATTAGATGACATGGTTAGTATGGCATGGAAAATTTACGAATCCTGGGAGTATGCTGAACAACCTAGTCAATCTAGCTACAGTACTACTTTAGCAGATGAGTTCAAAAGAACTTTCAGCCGTACTTATGAGGTAAGAGTGTTTTTTCAGGGCTTATTCGATTCGGTTAATTCCGTTGGGATTCTGAGGGATAGATTATTCCCCTGTACACAAAGGAGTGGTATAGTGGACCATATAAGACATGCAGTTTCATTAGACGAAAGGAAGGGCAAATTTAAACAGCAATCATTTGCCATAAATCCTGCTTCTCCAAAACTGTTTTCGTTAAATTACAACAGTTACCTGGTAGAGACGGCATCGGATGTTTCTGAAGCACAAGAGTTTGAAGACACCAGTCCAAATCTGCCACACTCGCTGGTAGAACTGATGCTAAATAAAAGGATAAACTCTACTAGACAGGAAACTGACTCTACTAACGAAACTCTGTCGGAGTCTACACATGCAGAAGATCTAATGCAGAAGATCAATAAAGAATTACAGAAAATGCGTAGTAGTAACTTGCAATCTACAAAAAATATCAATGAAAACGTGGAAGGGTTCTTCGAGTATGAATCATTCAGCAATTCACTTCGTAGTGTCAATTCAATGATGACGTCGGACTTGGTAGAAAAATGGTTCCCTGGTGATCATTCTGATGTCGGAGGAGGTTATCATACCGATTGCGAAACCAGAGAAGTATTGTCGGGTTTACCATTACGTTGGATGATTGCAGAAGCTGTCAAACATGGTGTTATCTTTAAAAAAAATTCAATTCATGAATTTGCTTCCAGGCAAACGTCTCTAGGTTCCCTTTTCTCTACAATTCATGACAAGCTAAGTTTTAACCAGGTAAGACATCCAGATTTAGATGCAGCCTATGAACAAATTGAAGACAACAATATTGAAGCCCAGGGCCAATCAATAAACCAATTAGATTCTGCAAATTGGTTTCAAACAGCTTGGAACAATTTTAAAGAGATAAGAATCAATGAAATTCTAACAGAAGAAGAAGCAGCCAGGGAAAGATACAGTGCTGACTGTACATCAGCCTCCAAGTGGCAAGTGGCCCTTTGGTGGTTATTAGAATTTATTCCAATTGGATTGAGGATGGAAAATGGCATGGGTAGATGGAAATCTGTCTATATCCCAAATTTGGGTAAACCACGTTATGTACCAGACTATGGTAATATGCATTGGTCTGTGTATTGGAGAATCAAATATGATAAAAATTACAGACCTAAAAATTTACCCAAATATTGCAGGAAATTGCTGAAAGAATATGCAGGTATCAACATGCAACCACCAAAGAGTCGTAATGTTGATACGATTGTCTCTCCAATAAAATCCTATCCTACTGATCCAAATCGCAGAGATACTAGCAATTTACCTCACAGCAATGTTGACTCCATGTCTGCAAACAACCGTGAAATGAACAAGATGATTGTAGATGATATTGCAGAAGTTCAATATTTCGAAGCCGATGTAAAGCTTTCGGAGTGGGCGGCCACCTTTTGGCGTGAAATTCCAGACGACCTGGAGCCATGGCTTCTAAAGTTTCCGGATCTCTAAAAAAAAAAGTTTATTCATTTGAATATATACGCATTTACCGCTATCGAGACAACCAGCGGTAAATAAAAACACTGACTACAAAATAAATATAAAGTATAAATATATATAGGAAGATGATATGCTCACATGTCTCATTCACGAAGTTTAGTTTATTCTAATTTTTTTTTCTTTCTTACTATTATTGCTTTCCTTTCTTTCGACAGGACCAAAGATGCTTTCCACTAGCACTTTAATAAAATCAGATCTGTCTCACACTTGCTTTTAACATTTTTCTTCGATATTAATTATTTTCATTTTTAAATTTTCGTTATTATTAATCTTATCGAATAACTTCCTTGGCTTCTTAACCGACAATCAATTTTTCACCACCCTCTTCGAATTCATAGGTTGGAATTTCCAAATTAATTGGAGCTGGACCCTTTCTAATTCTACCAGAGATATCGTAGTGAGAACCGTGGCAAGGACAGAACCAGCCACCGAAGTCACCAGACTCACCAATAGGGACACAACCCAAATGAGTACAGATACCCAACATGATTAACCATTGAGGGTCCTTTGCTCTATCAGCATCAGCTTGAGGGTCCTTTAGAGCTTCCATTGGAATATCATTAGCCTCTTGGATTTCACTAGCAGTTCTATGTCTAATGAAAACTGGCTTACCTTGCCATTTCACAACAACATTCTTACCTTCTGGAATAGCAGCCAAACTGACTTGGACCTTGGCCATAGCTAAAACATCTGAAGATGCGGACATAGAAGAGACAAAAGAGTCAACAGTAGACTTAGCACCAGCAGATGATAATAAACCTAATGAACCAACCATAAAGTAGGCATAAGAACGGCTTCTGTCTGGATCGTTATTTTCTTTCAGACTATCACCAAAGTTTGGAGTTCTGTAGGTGGATTTAGCTGACACAGCAGAGCTAGACAACATCCTAGTGGATGGAGTCAAACACTTCAAAGAAGTCCTCAAAGATGATCTCAAAGAAAGCATTGGTTTATTGGAATTCGGTTGATCTCTCGTGAAATATGGGAAATATCAGACTTTTTACACAAACGGTAGAACGAAGAATAAACCAAACCAGGGATTCTCGTAAGTAAAGAATAAATAAAAGGTCCCTCTTTGTACGAATATATAAGAACTATGCTAGTCCCCTCGAATGCGAAATTCCAATAATGATATTTCAAAGCGGATTTGTTAGTGTTCATTCGTCTGAGTTTACCACTGGGGGGGTTCAAAGTTCAACTAATTTTTTTTTTTCATTCCATCGACAAGCGATATCTCCGTGGTGTAAGGAGCTTGATAAATAATCAAATATGATTGGACGGTTTTCTAGAAATGTAGAGAAATGGGAACATTAAACGCATACAATAAGTATTGAATGCGGGAGTATTTTTATCTTAAAATTCATATTTTATTTGTATATACTTGAGAGAAAACGGTAACATAGGGATTATATTCCGCGAGCACGTGACCTAAATTCAGATGCAAATCTTAATAATACAGGGTAGTATGAGAGCGTAAATGAAGGAGTTATTCCATATGCAAAAATATCCAGTAGATAGAGATAACTTATCCTGTTATCTTCCAGAAAACAGTTCTCTTCGGAGATCATTCCATTGGTAAACTAGCAAATCATCTTGAGGACAAAAATGGATCAAAAATGTGGTCTTTTTAGATAAATATACTTCTTTCACCCAACAAGTTTCTTTACAGAACAACCCCAATGATTCTATTTGTCCTGTTCTTCCAATTACGAATCTTTTATTGTCTTCCTTAAGAACTCCGAAAAGTGATTTACGTCCGATGGACCGGCGCTATCAAGAATCGTACGTAAATCCTATTGTATTTATAGACAAACAATAATAATTTACTTTACTCCCAAACGAAAAAAAAAAAAAAAAAAAAAAAAAAAAAAAAAAAAAAAAAAAAAAAAAAAAAAAAAAAAAAAAAAAAAAAAAAAAAAAAAAAAAAAAAAAAAAAAAAAAAAAAAAAAAAAAGACAAAACATATTATAAACCAACTCATTTAAAACCATAACCTTCAGATTGAGTAACTGCCCACCATAACTTTTGTTCCAATTTTTCCTTCGAAGAATATTCCCATAAACATACCTCGTTAAAACAAGTATGAGCCAATGGTAGTTTGTTACTATCTTTTAAACCTAATCTAGATATTTTAAAGGGTAAAGTAGACATACCCCCTGGGGGTACACGATCAGAACCTGTAGCAAACTGTAACAACTTCCGTTGTAACTGAAAATCCCAGCCAGTTACAATATCCCAAAACCAATCTACCACCTTAGATTTATCGTTAAACCCGCCAACGTATCGAGTCACGGATCTAAGCATCTGAAATTCAAAACAATTTTTTTCCCTGTTACCACAAACCAGTCTTTCCAATTCTTCGTGGTTAAAAAGTTTGAGTGATTCACAGAGGGAGAACACTTGACGGAATCCACTTGCAAATTGGCTAAATTGGACTTCTATCGATTTGTTCATGAAAAAATCCTGCCATAATTGAACAAATTCGTATTTATTATCCTGTGTAACCCATTTATGTTTACCGTTACGGCATAATTCAACAGTAACCACACTTGGTTCACGACCTAACAATGCCCTATTAGCATCCTTATAAGTAGCTTCAAAAGTTAGAGCAAAAACATCTGTGAAATCATCATATTCGTAATCTAGCATTTTCGTCAAATTCTGAGCAGTTTCAGGATATAGCTGCATGTAATCATCAAAATTCAATGGTTCTTTGCATAACTTTTTGTAAAATGCCCTTGGAAATTCTAAATCAAGAATTGTACTGTTAAAAATTGCCAATCCGACAACAATTCCAAATAAATAGTACAGCTGACTATTAGCAGGACTGTCGTCCTCTGGTCCACTTCTAATAGGACTAATGGCAAACCACGATAACCTACTTTCCTCCACATAAGTAAACAACCCATTCAATGGATTAAAAAGTGATCTAGTCAACAATAAAAACCATTCTTTACGCAAACCGCCTGCATCCACGCCAGGTTCATTGAGAAATTCGACTCTCAATGATTTCATTAAATCTCTCTGATGGTTTTTTATAGATCTTAAAGAATCGTTAGTTATGTGCGATCTACGCACCCTAATTTTAAAATATACCGAGACTGCTTTGCCTTCATCCAAGGAAGCTAGAAATGCATTCTCAGCTTTATATTCCATGATACGTCTAACTTCGTGTTCCATAATAGATATTTTTACCCCCAGGGATAAAAGGAATGGATAGGTACAAAACGTAAACCTTTTCGTGGGCATCCCTGGATAGTCCGCCAACGTAACAGGTTTTTCTTCAATTGCTTTTTTACTGTCCGAACACCAATTCTCAAAGTCTTGTCTGTAATCTATGAAATCCAACATTATATTGTAAAACTCTAAAATGGATAAATTCGAAACTTCTGTAGCGGTGTATCGTTTATCGTTTGCCTTGCTCAAAGTATACATCAAGTTCGCAGCACTTCTAATGTGCCAATCATGCTCATATTGATATGGTTTGAATTTAAAATCTTGGGCAGCGGTCTGTTTTCCATTTTTTAGATTTGAAAGATCTTTCTTACCATCATCCGACAAAAGTTCACTACCAGTGGGCGACGGATGTATTAAAGAACCATTATCTACTGGATTTTTCCCCCGTTGATTGTTGGAGGCTTGCAGGCCTCTGTAAAGGATTCTAGAAAATTGGAATGTCAGATAGATATTTAAAATTTCCACTTGAGATTGGAATTCTTCAAATGCGATATATTTCAAATGTCTCATGAACCTTGCATAATGCACCGAAGAATCAATGTTCGATAAGTAGCCAATACATCTTTTTGTCAATTCATAGGCTACTGCCAGTATCTTGGGTGCGTCGTACCCATCCCTTTTTTGACCAACAAGGCTTCTTTTTATAATGGGATTAGCCCATATTATCAATATCCAGCGGAAATCACTACCCGTATAAGAAGGCTTCTTTAACAAATCGTTACATGCACATAGCATCCTATAACATGGATTTCTCGTAGGCAAACTCATAACTAATTGATAAAACTTGATTAATTGGCTGTAGTCGACCAGTTGGTTATTGCAGGTAGACCTAAAAGAATTGTTTAAAATGTCTATGTCATTAAAACCGCCATGCAGATATACTGCCACTGGATCAAAAATAGCATATAATTCTTCTTTTGAAGCGTATTGCGTTTGAGCTCTCTTTTCGTAACATTTTTCTACAATATTTTGCAGCTCAAAAAGTGTGATGCTGATATTCGAACTACTAGCGGAACTAACCCTCGAGTCATTGTTCCCAGAAATTCTTGTCGTCACTTGACAAATTCCACATTTCAATTTATGCACTTCACTAGGGAACTGCAGACAGGTTCCACAACATGGACACTTAAATTCTTTCAAGCTTCTCACCTTCTTCTCAGAAGAATTTGATATGGACCGCTGTCCACTCTTAGGTCTACTTTGGGAATTGACTTTGGAGTGGCTAACAATTTGAAGATCAGAGGATTTCCTATCGGAGAATCGCCGAAAAAGTTGTGGCATCTTTTAGGCTCTACGGGTACCTTTGAGTTTCTATTCTACTGAATCACCGGCTCTGATTTGATCAAACGTACTGTATCCCTTCACAGGTTTCTGTGTCCTGGACCCTCGCTTAGCCTATTGAGAGTATCCAACTCCAAGACTTAAAATAAAAGGTATGAAGCTTCAAATAGATAATTTTCACCTGTTCTTTCAGAGTTTATAAAACCTTTAAAATTTGACCTGAGGAAGTGGCGGCTAATTTCCAGACTATATTTAATAATAACAGTTAATATCAATTTCATTTTCTAGTTGTTAAAGAAAGGGTTCGCCCTGACCTAAAAGTCGACATTCCAAAAAGACAGAAAGAAGAAACTGAATTGATAAAGAAGGAAAAGAATACTTAATATGTATCGTACCTATGAATGATCAAGTAGTATTAGGTCAATTGAACAGAACGAGGTCTGTGGTAGAGAGTTTCCTTTTAAGAGATGGGACCTTTTTGGTAGTTGAACCAGAGCAGGTACGCAGGGCGGTTTACTCTTCCGAGCTGAAGTATGAACAGATGGATATTGTCGTGACTACTGGATATAACTGTGGGGCCAGCGTTTATTGGGAACCCTTGACTGGTGTTGAGTATTTGATCCTATTGAAGGATTGCGGTGCCATAGAACTGCTGAGTTCTGAGTGCAGAAGGATAGATCTAATAGAGACAGGCATGGAACAAGATGATGAGAAGAAGTTTTTTGCATTTGATGAAAGGGATAATCAAATATTTATCAATTTGAATGGAAGTGCCATTTATTCCATTGAGTATCAATTGAAGAACAAAGTAATGTATTTTATTAAGAGAGATGAAGGACCAAGGTGTATTTATGAAGATGCAGATAAAATAATTGGTATGGAAATATCATGGAATATCGATTATGTATCTGGCCGAGATTTTCCCACAATATCAATCCTTTCACAGAATGAATACTCTCAGGAACGACATTTCCAAGTAATTAGACAAACGCCCATGGAATTTCGGAAGAAGAGACAACCATGGGAGACATTTATAGGCCATAGTAAACTGGACATAAAACCGGAAGATCGTGGTGCCGTGCTAAGAGCTATTCCTAATGTCGGATTCCTTGTTTTTTGTGCCAAAAGGATTCTGTTTATAAAATTACCTGGAGGATACGAACAAACCATCAAAGACAAAGAATTCGAACAGTTTGATAATTTTGAAAGTGTTTCTATGGAATATGAGTCACTAGTAGATGATGAAATAAATCTGAACGGCGGAATTCTGTTGAGAAGAAATATCAACTCATTGGAATTTGCAGCTTTTACTTCCAAAAATTACCTTTTGAGGATCTGGCTAAAAGTTATATTCGAAGATCCAGATGATTTAATTTATCATTGGGATTCTCTTTCTTTCGAACAAATTCAAATTGATGGTTTTACTTCAGAAAAACAAATCATTACAAGAACAATCTTTTTATCCAGTGTCTTAATTGTTCTCTTGCTGGAATCCGACAATAGAACAATATTTCTGGATTTAAATCAATTAAAAGTAGTTAAAGTGTGGCCATATAATTCCTTCAAGGTATTTTATTCGGATATTATAGGAACAGACTTCCGAAAATTGGTAAATTGCGGTGGATCTGCTAGCAAAGAAGGGTACATCGAATCTAAATTCTGGGGTCATTCGAACTTCTTTTTACCAGTGGAATCATTTATTTCCAAAAACAAAGTTCTGGAACTATGGAATAACGATTCTGGAATTTGGTGGAAGGATACGAGAGGTCAGATTTTCTGCAATGGCCAATATGTCGATAGTTACGCACCACCAACGTATATTAGCTCGACAGGGTCTATACTTAAAGATACCTCAATAATAGCTTGTTCTGATATCCTCAATGATTCTAACGGCAACTATGTGTACGTTTCTAAGGAAGGGTACATTGGATGGAGCGATGAAACTAACATTGTGACACTAGATAAAATGAGAAATTCTTCTCTAGTTAAATATACCTTAGCATGTACCAAATTAAATGGTGGCTCTAAGGTTACTGTGATTTCTGTTGACAATAAATTGACCATATTAAACGGAACGAACACGTTAAAAAAAGAAATTGATCTTACCAACGAGCTTGAGTCAATTACCAGCATCTGTGTAGTAAATTGGCGCGGATCTCTCCGCCTTTTGATTACCGATATTGATGGTAAATTATGTGAACTTGATGTTGGTAATTCCAAAATACAGAGTAAGCACAAGGTCGGAGCCCGGAGAGCAGAAATATGTGCTGTCACTGACAGAAACCTTTTCCTTCTCTACACCAAGGATGACTTGATGCTAATGCAACTTACTGATATGGACAAATTCGAGATTACTAGGGTAGATATGAAAAGCCGAATTAGTAAAATTGCCGCCAAGGACGGTTCTGCAATTGCCATTCTAGACGACGATTTTAAAATTCATCAATACGCAATTCCCGGAGAAATTCCACTTCCGCATCTTACTGCCAAACGTATCAATTCTGACTCCTATGTTCATACAAAATTTATTTCGTTATCGTGTTCAACAAGATACATTATAACAAGTTCATTTCGGTCGGAGTACAGCAATCTTTTAAAAAGAGTAAAATACTATGCTGAAATCCAATTACATGATTTAGAGAAGCAAAAGACCGTGTTTCAATATGATTTGTCCAAAATTTATTCTCAAGCGCTCGTGTCTGACATGGTACCATTACCATTCAATCGGGAATCATTTTTGGGGGATGGTATGAATCCAAGTAACCTTTATGCGATGCAATTGGCATTTGACAGAGTTTTCGTTGTTTCAATGAATTATGAGATGTCAGAAGACGAATCGTTGGACAATTTACTGCTGTTTTCGCTTGATGACAGCAAGGAAAAAATAGAATTTCTCCAAGGAATTAAAACAGGGCACCCCATTTCAGCCCTACTTAATTACCACAATGGCATCCTTTTTACTGCTAGCGAAGTTTTACAAGCTTACAAAATTGACTACCTCCTAAAAGAAAACACTTTCAAAATCGAATTAGTATCCAATGACGTACGTTGTGGTGGGTTAGTTAAAGCTATCGCTAGGTTTCCACAAGAAGCATTATCAAGAAGCCTACCAGAAGGAAACAGAAGGAAGTTACAACATACCGAGGTTAGCGACAAACTGCTAGTCCATAATATTCTTAGAGGCCTACAGGAGTATACAATGATTCGGAAAGCCGGAAGTACGCAAGAAAAGTTGCAGATAACACCTGTCGTTACCTCAGAAAAATCATCGTTTTGCGATAATCCAAATTTAACTGGACTAATAATACATTTCTCCATATATCAAGCTGGTGAAATAACTTGGTTAGCAGCTGGGACTACCGATAGATCAGTTTCGTTATACTGCGTTCCAGGCAGCGAAGAACCGAGTCTGATTCAACTTAAACTCCCAGGAGATATTGTTAGAATATGCTCACTATCAAAGAGTCATGAATCCTCTCGGATTCTTGGTGAGCAATCTTTGGTACAAAAGGAAATAAAACCAATTTCAATTTTATTCGCAATCAACACCTCAAAAGGTGAATATCTAATAGGGACTTTAAATGACAATACTGTGTTGAACGGTTTCAAGACAATTATCACTAAGAAAATGGGAGAACAGTTTGAATTTATTCAATTGGAGGATGAACAATCCAATTTAAATTTCATAGATACAAGAGTTTTAGCGGCATCTTCTCTGGAAGAGTCGTTTGAAAAAGCAGAGCTCTGAGGACCTGAAGAATGAATAGACCGCAGTTAAACCAGTCGAAATGTTCTAAAATCAAGTTCCTTCCCCCATTTCAAACTAATTCTTGATTATCGTGAAATTGCAGCACGTGACTGGAGCAACGGTCAAAGGAGAGGGCTCAAAATATTTCCTTCAGAGTTGCAAACACAATACAATCGAACAATAGTGCGGACTTACATCTGCCATGGATGGCTTAAGATGCCTGTCAGATGAATTGAAACTTCAAAAAAGTTCTGAGCCGCCTGTGTTCCGTTATGAACTTGAGCAGTACGGTTGCTTTGCATCAGGTAAAGTCATTGGTTACCAAAAATTAAATGATGATAACCTACATCTTCTGTGCTTTGATAACGAAATATATGTTTATGATTTGGACAAAGTGGTGTATTCCAAGAAGCCTGTTGCTGATGCGATTGTTGCTTATCATTTCGTGGACAATTTTGTAGAATCAAAAGGTAGTAACGTTCCGGTCCATATCTTTGTTGAGGATGATGGAATGATCTTTTTCTATAAATTTGATTTCACAACAAGAGAGCTTGCACCTATTTATAATCGAGGTTTGGATAGTCTCTCTTTACCACAATCCCAGACCATAACAACGTGCTCTAAGAATCGATTATACATTTTTGAGTACGGAAATGCAATCTTTGAATGGAAATACGATGAGCCAAAAGCTTCTTTGGAATATTTTCTGCCCATGAAAAAAGGTGTACTTCATTTTTGTGCTTTTTTACAGGACGATAGCATATTTATTAGCTTTTACCAGAGTTTATTGAATGGAGAGGCAATTGTGGAATTCTTCCAAAACTTTACAACGAGAAAAGAGTTCAAGCCTGTAAAGCGGATTTCTTTGGGAGCATTGAATCTCTCCAGTACTATTTTAAAGAAAGCAAGTGACCAATTGATACTTTGCCTAACTATAGGGGAAACTTGGAATTTAAGATCAGATATGAATGTTTTTTCTAGACGAAATGTGGGTCTACCTATTAACGCAAGGATTTTCAGCATAAGTGAAAATCGTATGAGGAAGTTTATTCATCTTCACACTTCCGAAGGCGTTTATGAGACTACCCATCGAAATCTCTACCTTGCGAAGGTCCCGGTAAATTGGTCTTTAAAGGATATTTGCGGTATATCAAGAGTTGGCACTCCAATAGTGGATTTTTCTTATGATTTACAGGAAGACCTGCATGTTATTATTTATGCGAAGGGTTTAATAAAGCTGGTTTCATCATCAACCTTGCAATCATCATACTTAGGATGCAACTACGACAATAAATGTTACTTTGCGGGTCAAATACCTCTTAACAACGGTTCTTGCTTAACAACTATTCTTTTGGGTGGTGCTTCAGGTGACCGCTATGGCTTTTTTGAAAAACGATTTCCAAAATATCCACAATGCATACCCACAGGTATATTTTCCAGATCGTTATCTCATAGCCCTATTAATAACGTTTGGGCTACTACCGAGGGTTTATTTTATGAATCGATGGGAACCATATACAATAGCGATTTTGAATCTGACAATGGTGAGAAGGGTACATGGGTTTCGATACAAGGTGATATTATAAAAGATACAAATGAAGACATACTTTTCATAGAATCATCAGGATCTTGTAAAGAAGGTCTACCAACCAATTTCCTTGAGCCACACAATATGTTTAGAGAGATAAATACCGGGTTCATTACCGTCATACGCACCAATGGACTATTGGAACTTACGAAGTACAATGAACTGTCATACCCTCTAGAGGTTTTGGAGTTACATATAGAGGGATGGATCGATCATGCAAGTGTCATTTCAACCAGCTATAATTCCCAAATGGATAAACTAGACCTTGTCGCTTTCCTTGATTATCGCAAAATATATTACTGTAACAGTCTAGATCAGTCATTCGCGATTAATGTTGAACCAGGATTCCAATTAGCTGGGTTGCTCATGTTCGAACGGGATGTTTCAAAACTTTGGAATTTAATAAACCGTCCAGTGCCTTCTTCATTTATTGTGGCAACTAGTTTTGACGGCCAAATAAGAATTTATTCCATTGAGAATAGGAAAATTTTATTGGAAATTAAGTCAACTCATAACAATGAATTCCAAATGGCGAAATTAACTGATTACCTTATCTTTTATAATGATTTCGAAGTAATTATGCTCGAGAAATATTCGCTAAAATATGGGCTTCTGCCTCTATCGAAGAAGCCTTGCAAAATTGTTCCATTAGAAAGAAACCGATTTTGTTATTTGGATAATTTTTGTAATGTAGATTTCCTGGAAGTCGAGGACAGTTATCCTTCACACCAAAGCCAATTTTACGATTTTGATGATTATATCCCCTTGAAAATGTTGTTAATGTCAGAACATGATAACTTAGTGGCTATGGCACTTAAGAAGAACTCTAATAATGTGGGAATTAGACTGGTGCTTTTCGATTTCTTTAATATGGAGGTTTTAAAGAGCTATCACTGGGATGTAATAGCTTCAAATATTCTTTTGGAGCCGTATTTCAATGGCCTTGTTTTATGTTATTACGATGGAAATCATACCATAGTACAAACATTTAATTCTGAAATGAATTTCATGAGAATGATGAGTTTCGAATTCGTAGTAACCTCGCTCGGCATAGAAATTGCCGGATCTAATCCAAAGCGTCCATATTTAAGACTAGATGGGCCTGAAGGAATATGTTTTAATATCCCTGATGATATTTTTGGCACTTTTGATTGCGGGTTCAATTATAAAAAGCATAGTAATTACAGAGTATTTTATGAAGCCGCCAAGAGACCTGAACAGATAACGTGGGACACTAACAAGTATGAAAGTCATCAAGCAACAGACGTAGATCTTTTGAAAGATTTTATTCGAGAACGACAAAAGCCTATTATACCAAGTCCTAACAGTTATAGACTTCATTTATCATTCGGTAATCAAGTATCAATTGATGCCTTCAAAAAGGTCATACCTTATGAAATCTTAAATGTCACTCCAGTTAACGAATTTATGTGCAGTATTCAGAACCGGAAGAGCATGTCGTTAAACAGTCGACCTTTGTTCCTCATTACATGCAGTAATAACGCTATATACATCTTATCCGCAAAATATGAAGAATCAGATGGTAGTGAAACAGAGGAATAAAGTCCTAATGGTCTATTTTATTTTATATTTTTATTTCAACCTACTTAAATCTATGAAAAAGCGACTCACCTAAATAAGCAATGTTTCAATCTTGTCCTTAACGGCATAGATCTGGTTCTTGATAGAAGATGCATCGTTAGTAGTCACAGAAGCTGCAATGACAGGTCTGGACACACCACAAGCTCTACCTAGGGCAACTCTGGAAGGCACAAAAACGTATGGAACGTTCTTATCTTCACATAACAATGGCAAGTGCAACAAGATTTCAATAGGTTGACAATCAGCGGCCATGATGATGAATTCAGAAATACCACGGTTCAAAGTCTTGGTAGCTTCATTAGCACCTTTCTTCAACTGTCTTAAGTTAGAAGCCTGTTGAGCAACATCCAAGATCTGTTGAGTCAAAGTCTCGTCTGCTAAAGGAAAAGCCTTTGGGTTTGGTGTTGACATTTCAATAATAGCTTAATCAAACAAATAGGTTGGCAAATATATGAGGATAAAAGTTAAACACGCTATCCAAGTTCCTTGCAAATAATAACAGCTCGCTTGAATGACGCTCTGGGTTTTTTGGATGAAATTAATTTATAAACAAGCAATCGAAGTTAAATGATGATGAGATGCGATGAGATGAGCTTGATTGAAATTTTTCAATTGATGAAAATTTTTAACAGATCATTATATACGATAATATTTATTGATCTCTGATACGCGATTGTCATCAATATTAACTTTCGAATTTGAAAACAAAGAAGTTTATCAAGAGATTTGGAGGTAAACAAGACCCTTCAAGATCCTTGTAAAGTCCTTCAGCGTTGAATTTGCAAGGAATTTATCCTCACAGTTCTTTTTCAGCGGGAAATTCTTGGTCAGCAGAGGGCTATTCATAATACAGCGGGCTTAGAAAACGATGTCTTCTGCGCCATACGTTACTTATAAAGGAGTTCCCAGTGCTGATAAATTCAGAGACATCCCGGAAACTGCGAATTTTGATCAGTTTATTACCGTTGATTGGTTGAATGAAAAGAATAAATTGATCAACGATGGCCATAGCAAAGATTACCGTGGTGGAGGTGATTTTAAGAATTTGAGATATCAGAAATTTAAAAAGGCCATATGGAGTCGATCCCAAACTATTGTTACGTTGACCGCAATAGGCCTTACGATTGGATGCATCGCGGGTTTTCTACAGATCTTCACAGAAACCCTAGTAAATTGGAAAACAGGACATTGCACAAGGAATTGGCTTTTAAACAAATCTTTTTGTTGCAACGGATTTTCGAGTGAGAAAGATAAGAGAAGTATGTTTACTAAAAGAGAAGAATTTGAATGTGTGAATGATGGGGTTTGGAAACAATGGTCTTCAACACCAACACCATTTTTAATTTTTATTGGGCTTTCCGCGGTCTTTGCATTTCTCAGTACATTAATGGTTACTTATATTGCACCAATGGCATCTGGATCAGGAATTTCTGAAATAAAGGTTTGGGTCTCAGGTTTCAAGTATAGAGATGATTTTTTAAATGGCCTTACGTTAATTGTGAAAAGTATCGCATTACCACTAACCATTTCTTCTGGCTTAAGTGTTGGTAAAGAGGGACCTTCTGTACATTACGCAACTTGTTGTGGTTATGTGATTACTAATTGGTTATTGAAAGATGTACTTACGTACTCTAAGCAGTCAGAATATTTGACGGCTGCTAGTGGTGCTGGTGTTGCAGTTGCGTTTGGATCTCCCATTGGCGGTGTCTTGTTTAGCTTAGAAGAAATTGCATCATCAGTTGAATTTAGTCCGTCTACTCTATGGAAGTCTTTCTATGTTGCTCTTTGTGCAACTACAACTTTGGAGTACATCAACCCGTTCAGAAATGGTAAAATTGTTTTATTCAATGTTACCTATGATAGAGACTGGAAGGTTCAAGAAATTCCCATCTTTGTCATATTAGGTGTATTCGGTGGGCTTTATGGGAAATATGTGAGTAAATGGAATATCAACTATGTCCATTTTCGTAGAGTTTATTTGAATAAGTGGCCCGTACGGGAAGTAGTTCTTCTAGCCCTCATAACTTCATTAATATCCTATACCAATGAATTTTTGAAGCTCGATATGACTGAAAGTATGGGTATTCTGTTTCACGAGTGTCAAAGTAACGATAAAACTTCTTCATTTACACACAGGTTGTGTCAATTGGATGAAAATACCCACATGGTTAGCTTTCTAAGGATTTTATCATCACTATTCGCAGCAACACTTGTGAGGGCATTATTGGTGGTAATTTCGTATGGATCTAAAATTCCGGCAGGTATTTTTGTTCCCTCTATGGCTGTAGGAGCCACATTTGGTAGAGCGATCAGTCTTTTAGTAGAGAGATTCATTAGTGGACCAGGTATGATTACAGGTGGAACTTATGCATTTTTGGGCGCAGCAGCTACCCTTTGTGGTATTACACATTTAACATTAGCTGTTGTGGTTATCATGTTTGAACTGACTGGCGCTTTTATGTATATTATTCCGACTATGATTGTCGTAGCCATTACAAGGATGGTCATGGCTAGTTCGAGTGTACCTGGTGGTATCTCAGATCAAATGATTTCTGTCAATGGATTTCCGATGGTGGAGTTTGAAAACGGAGATGAATTTATGGATGACCATCTTGCAGAAGAGGTGATGTCTACGGGTTTAATAACAATTAATGAAAAGATGACCTTATCCAGCTTGGAATCTCTCATCTATGATTCAGAGATTATTACAGCTAATGGGTTTCCGATAGTTGAAGAAGATTATAATATGAGGAATGAAAAAAAATGCATCGGGTATGTATTGAGAAGAGACATTTTGAGTAAATTGCTTATGATAGAAAGTGACAGCAGAGGTGCCAATAGGACAATCGTAGATTTTGGTGGTTCTAATCCTTCATTTATGACGCAACCGGAAGGAACTCAATATTTGAGTTTTAGAGATATTGTGAATTTTTCTCCCGTGTCTGTTAAGGTTGGTGTTCCTATATCTTTAGTATTCCGTATGTTCAGACAATTAGGTTGCAAGGCAATTATAGTGGAGAATGATGGTATGTTACGGGGATTAATCACAAGAAAGGATATTGTGGGATTCCAAAGGACCAAGAGAAGGGATCTTTTTGGGCCGCCTTACACCTTTAATACTTATCTCGATCAAAAATTTTGGTTTGTGATGAGATATATTATGGATAAATTTAGAAGATCAGAAAATTAAATGTGAATTTTGCATGCAAGAGTTAAAAAAAAAGTATATATTACAGAGCATAAACATTGATGTATATGTGAACCCAACATAACGAAATGACATGAATCAGATAGCAAATCAACTAGCATCCCACTTCCCAACTCTCTTATATTCTGCATACAGAGATTTAAAATACTGTCTACCGGCTTGATCTAAGATGCTGTTTATCATGTTTAGTTCTGCCTGTGAAAGCAAGTCAAAAACAGCATAGACAGCTGTCGCCAACTCTTTCCTTGATGTGCCTTCAAAAGGGCAGTAAATAGATAAATGGATGTATTTGACCAGAAGTACCGGAACATATTTTCTTAGTAATTTTTTTTGGATCCCCACCGCAGAGCTTAAGGTATTTCTCTTGCTTGAGGAGTTGTTACCGCTACCGTTGGGTTCAACAAAATTGCTAATCAGTCTTGAGAGGGACTTAGCAGATTTTGAACTCAATTTGGTATTCTTATAATCTGCAATCAATTCCAGGTAAGCACATAAAAAGCTGTTCATCAAGTGATGACGACTTGATAGTTTCACACTATGAGCTAGTAAAATATTTGAAATAATCTTGATGGTTGAGATAAATATGTCATCATTTGTTCCTGACGAATCCATGAAGGTTATCATAATTTTCAAACATAATGGGAACACCATTTCGATACAGTACTGAGAAAATAGCCAAGGTTTGGATACCAGTAAAGACTGCAACGTCTTGAGGAATTCTAGGACTGCAGTTTTAGCGTTTTTAAAGTTTTCACAATTCGTATAAAATTCAGAAAGAGATTTCACGAATAAGTGAGTACCTATGGTGTTTTCTTTCTCAAGGTGCTCAGTTTGAATTCGATAAAGTTCTAACAATCCTCCATTGAACATTGTATTCGAACTTTCCAGGGAGAAAGTGAGATTGGCAAATACTTGGTTAAACTCCATCAAATTAGTCTTTGAAGTGCTACTTATGGCATCCTCGATCGCAGGTATAATCATTTCCGATCCGATGCCATTACTTCTTAACACCATGTAATGAGCATATAGATACTCTAGTTTGTCATCATAGGTGATTGAATACAACAAAAATATACTTGTTAGTAATTCTTTTTGTAATTCTACGTCATCAGACTTGATAGTTTGTTGAATGTTTAAAATGATTCTTCCTGGGGACTCATCACGAGGTATGCAGCTTCTGTCTAATCTGAAAACATAATACAAAGCTCGTAAAAGCCATATTACTAATGAGATATCATCAAGTTTTGCCTCTGTGAGCTTTCTCAGGCACTTTTCAATGAATTCATTCTTCAGAGGATCTAAAATACTCGATCGACACACCTTTAATGCCAAAAATGCTATTTGGAAATATACTATGTCACCTGAATTTTGAACCATGCCATTAGAAATAAAATCAATCCCTTTTTTAATGAACTCAATGCTACTACTCTCTTTTGGCTGCCCCAAATGATTCTGCCAGATTCTTTCTACGGCAATATTATCATATGCTAATTTCTCAGTAGTGTGCGATAGTACAAAATATATCGTTTCTACTTGCCTTTCGATGTTGGATCTAAAAGTTGGATTGGATAAGAGATGGCCAAGTAATAAAATGTCTAATTTGGTGATAATTTTCTTAGAACTTAAATTGTTAATCAAATCAGCTCTCATCATCTTATTAATGCACTGGATTGGGACCATTGTGAGTTGCAATACAGCCTCCTGCTGCTCATACCGCTCTAGCAGTTTTTGAACAATCGAGTATATCACATTGGATTCTTCAAAGATATTATCATCCTTAAATATTTGATTCAGTAAATCCATGCATTCTTCGGAGACCAAATAGCTTGTTAACTGTTCTAGAGCTTCTCTGGGGAAAAATGAATTTATTAGTGAGTACCAATTGGTAAAGACATCAGAAATCACTGCCCTCCTAGTTTCTAGCGTTGAATCTTGCAAAAATTGCAAAAAGGCATCGCTCAATGGGACCAAATCAAATACTGTGTATTCTCTCAATTTAAAAAAATAGTAAAACAATTCCCTGGGTTTTCTTTGAATTGAAAAAAACATAGAAAGTTGTTTTTGAATAGATTCTAACGAATCCAATGGTACAATATCATCATAAACCTCCATAGCCAAATACCAAATTTCCCATAATTTCGAAGGACGATCTGCATTAACTTCAAATACTCTAGCAACTATTGGCTTCAGTTCTGGCAATGAAATATAAGAGAGCTTTGGTAGTCCTTTCAAAATGAGTTTCAATACCAATCCAGCAACGTCGGTGGTTTCAGAAGATTCTCCTAAGATTTTTTCAATTAAATTGGCGATAGTAAATTTTAGTTGTGCGACTGACAATGTTGAAATATTGTTTGAGATATTATTGGCAAAATTTGGATCTTCAAGAAGGAAAAGAGAATCGCCCGCTTGTTCACCACAATAGATTTGGATTTTCTCCAAGAATGTTAAGAGCTCTCTAGCACTGATAAAGCACTGTATCAATTTTCCCCAAAGCTCTTTGACAAAATCAACATTATCGTCTTTGCGGTCAATAACTAACTTAATCAAAAGGACAAAATGCTGAATACCAATTTCGACATCCAAATCGAGAATATGAAGAATTAGCGACCAGAATGAGGAATCGTATTTTGGTTCATCCAAACTCTCCATCAACAATCTATCTAAAAACTCCTGTGACATTGTCTTTTTAGAAACAGACAACTCCCTTAACAACGATGGCGCTAATGGTTTTTGAATGGATGTTATAATGATAAAAATTTTCTCTAGCATAACAAAATTTTGCTTTGATAAAGACTGCATAGATTTTTCAAATATCAACAGACAATCCTGAGGTTCTAATTGAGTGTAATTCGTATTCACAAAACTTTCTAGTAGCTTAACAGGATCCACTGAAGATTCAAATAAGAATTTTGATAAAAAATGCGACAACAATGTCAATTCAGATCCAAACTTCACGAAGTACTTGATGGTGGGCAAAAGTAATTCTCGACAGTAACAATCAGACATTTTGTTCGATACTTGGACAAAATTAGAAATATCAGTCAGGTTAATTATTTCGAGAACAAGATTTTCGTGTGCATGATTTGTTGCTTGAATCATACCCAGCGTTTTGCCTAATATTGTAATTGCATTTTCAGCAGATACTTCAACTCTGATCATGGAGTTTAGCAAAACACATATCCTTTCCAATTCTACCAAAAATTCCAAAGTATGTGAATCTATTAGTTCTAAAGTCCTCATTACGTGAGGAATAAATCTTAAATCTTTAAGCAGTTTCTTCCTTATTGTGTTGTCGGTAACTCTGGAAAACATGTCATTATATAGTTTCCATATTTTATAGTCTTGCTTGAAATTGAACAGTTTTTGGTCATTCCAACGATCCTGTATAAGCTCGAGGATAAAAACCTCTTTATTGGGGAAATATAGATCTAGTTCATCGAGACGGGATGTGATATCCACAATTTGAGAAGTATTAGTACTCTTGGAACGCAGCAACTTAGTAAGAGCCTCTGTAGAAGTTGGAATATCCATTCCCAGAAAATTATAGTCCCAAATGCTGGAAGAATACCGACAACTTTTCCCGATATATATTCTTATTACTGTCTATATCTTAACGATGAGCTGCGATGAGCCGCTAATTTTTCAATATTTTTTCAAATTTTTTAGATTCATGTGATATTTAATGTCACATGATCTGTTGAAATTTTGAAATGTGAGGAAATCTTTTCAATAAGAACTGATAAATATAAAGAATTGAAGAGATGACAGGGTCGAAAAGCTTATAGAAGAGTCGAATTACATTGGTTTAGATCCCGTGTGGTCTCAATTGGATTATTGTGTCGATCAATTTCAAAACAAAAAAAATTGGAAAATGACTGTAGACACGACCCCTGAGAGTCAGAACCTCCTAATGGATGTAGATGCAATGGATTTTGTCATTGATGGGAATACAGGGGATATGACGAATGATGAACAGAATGAGAGTTTTGATTACGGTGAAATTGTAGACAGAGACGCCAGAAGTGATGCTCCTATTATGCGTTTGAGCAATAACGAGGCACCATTACCTGCGCAAGGCAGGGGCAAGCTGAAATTTCAATTGGGACCCATTTCGAGTCAAAATATGGCTTACTTGGATGAGGCTGACAATACTAAATTATTTCCGGTAAAGCTTGCCAGAGTTGACACGAGTGAGGAATACGTGCATTATGTTTCGAAGCTTTTTGAGATCTACCGAGATTTGGGATATGACAGAGTCTATTCGGTTCCTACTATGGGTGTTATTAATACAACGGCAGCCAAAGAGCATGCCGTTGCAGTAAATCTAGCTATGTCTGCTCTTGTGACAGAGTTGGAATTTTTCATTGATTCTGTTAAGGATAAAAAGAATGCATTGACGAGGTTTTTCGAATTAGAGGAGTGTCTGACCATTTTAAAATGTTTGAAGACCATTCATTTCACGTTGGATACACCTGGAGATGGCGGTGTCAGAGAAACTTTTATTACAAACTTAATAAATTGGATAAATCGTTCAGATGGTGAACCTAATGAAGAGTACATTGAACAGGTTTTTGTCCCGGGAGTTGGTGATAAACAGGTCTTCGAAACTTCCTTTTTCTGGAAACTGTTCAATCAATTGCTACTTAGAGGATTGTTTGATCAGGCTCTCGGCTGTCTAGAGAGATCTCAAATTATGTCATATGTGAGTGATCAATGTGAAGTTTCTTCAAATGCACTTCGCGACCTTGTTGCACTTCTAAAGCAGTATCCAATGGACTCTACAGATTCTTTCAGAGACTGGAAATCACTAACATTAGAACTAGCACAGACTTATAGTGGTTCAGAGACATCATTATCTGGTGAATTGCGTGATTATATCGAAGATACACTTTTCCTCGTTGGTGGGAATCAATCCAAAATACTGCATTATTCAACCACTTGGTATGAATCGTTTTGTGCATTCCTATTATACTATATTCCTTCTTTGGAATTATCGGAAGAGTATTTACAATTAAGTTTACAAGCACACACTGTGGATGTAACAAGCGGCTGGGAACAAGCATGTGTGGATCTCATAAGAGGAAAAATATATTCGATTCTGCCGGTGCTAGAATCTCTAGATTCATGTTCCGCTGCATTCACAGCTGCTCTATGTGAAGCCAAGGGTCTATTAGAAAAATACTTTGATGATTTAGATGTTGATGGAGATGCTAGTTATGGAGGTATTGAAGATCTTTTCTCCTATAGAAATGGTATGGCTTGTTACATGCTAAACAACTTTGCATTCGAACTGTGTTCTCAAGGTGATAAAAGATTGTGGCCAATTGCTATTGGTCTAATTACATTATCCCCAGTAGGCAGTACAAGTGCTAAGAAAATGGCAATCGCAGAATTACTACCGCACTATCCGTTCAAAACAAATGATGACATCGAATGGATGCTAAGCATATGTGCTAAATGGAAACTGCCGCAAGTGGCGAAATCCATCTATATTACATTAGGAAATAAATTACTTTATGAAAGTAATACTATTGAGGCGATGGCAAATTTCAGTAAGGCAGGTAAATTTGAATGGGTTAAGAGGTACTCGTGGATGATGTTTGAAGCTTCTGTATTACAAGGTACACCACTAGATGATATAGTACTCAATGCTATCGTAACAGATGAAAGTAATTCTGTGCTTCCAAATGAGATTTTAAAAAGTTTAGTGACAAGTGCGATGAAGCAAACGCTATCACCATATGCTGTCCTTTACAGGTTTTATCAAGAACAAATTGCAACCAATTGGTCAGAAGCGCTAAACTTATTATTGGCACTAATAGAATTCCCCTACTTACCCAAATGTTATTTGGTATTGTTAATGACGAGATTCATATATCCAATTTTTCTAGCAGATGACTCAAGATATATTGATGAATCCACAATTATACGTATATTGGAATGCCTGGAAAACAAATGGGACGATAGGGATATTAAATCAATAAACATCTATTCAACTATGTTGGAAGAGAGAATTGTTAAACAAAGCACGTTGCCACCAGACCTGAAGAGCTTCCTGAAGTTGATTAGACAAAAGCTAAATTTCAAACTCTGTCAAGAGTTTATGTAGTAATAATACTAAACATAATATATAATAATTAAAATTATTATTTTTCCAGGGCCATTCATTATACTATATCTTACATATGAAAAAAGAGAAGGCATACGTTTCCCTGGTGAAGTTTTAGAATTTGTACAATTTTAGTTATTCATCTTTAATTTTTATCTTCGAACCTCGTTTCTTAACAAACAACATCTTGAGTAGCTCTAGCGTTTAACAATAGTGCAACAATCAAACCATAAAGACCCAAAACTTCTGCAAAAATCAAAATTAAAAGCATACCGACGAAGAGTCTTGGTTGTTGAGCATTACCTCTGACACCTGCATCACCAACAATACCAATGGCAAATCCAGCCGCTAAACCACTCAGACCGACAGATAAACCTGCTCCCAATTGAATAAAACCCGTGAAAAGGGCCTGTTTTTGACCAAGAGAATAAACAATTAGCACAGAAACAATTAACCCATAAATGGCAATAATACCTGCCATAATGACAGGAACAATGTTCTTAAACAATAGGTCTGGTCTTAAGACAGAAGTAACACAGATACCAATACCTGACTTTGCAGTACCATAAGCTGCACCAAAAGATGTGAAAACGATGGCAGCAGCACATCCAATGGCACCAAAGAATGGGGCATAAACGGGGCACAATTCACTCATCTTAATGTCCTCCAAAGTTTCAGTTCCTATAAAGATAAAGAGACCCTTCGATCTGTATGTTCCTGATCTCTCCAACTACTTCTTTACAACATCATATATTGATAATTACTTTTGTTCTTTATCCCTTTCATCTTGCGAGAGGCTGTCATTCAACGAAAATACATCCGGGTAACATAAAGTCGCATACGCCATTAAATATTACATATTAAATATCATTTGGACCTTTTGAAGAAGTTTTCTAACGTACCTTGAGTCTTCTTACGTTGGATTGGTTTCTTGGGCTTTTGCTGTGAATTTTGAGATGAATTTCCAGGTCTTTTTCTAGAATTTGAAGGAGTAGAAGTCGATGAATTGTTTGCCGAGCGATTCGTCACAATATATCCATCTTCGTCTACATAAGACGTATTCTGAGGCTCTTGTTTTACCTTCGGCTCCTCCTCCTGGCTTTGACTTTGTTTTAACAATGACTCTTCTGCTGTGGTATCCAAGATGTCATCTAATTCATCTGGTTCCACCGTTGAACCTGGTTTTTCGCTTTCTTCTTTCTGGCTGTCTTCATTATCACTATCACTATCATTGGCAAACAGTTGCTTTAGCTCATTAGTTTGTGCATCGTTCTTTGAGTTTTGATCTTGTAGTTCTTTCTCCCTTCTTTCCGTCAATTCTTTCTGCCTCTGAGCTTCTTTGTTCTCTCGATCGGCTCTCATCTTCGCAAGAAGTGTTGTCGATCTCAATCCAGTATCCTTTGATTTAGCTGGTTGCTGCTTCTTGGGCAGTGCTGAACTTGATTTCTCATCTTTAGTAGTTTGTGGGACAGTTTTCGACCTAGAACTGTGCCTGGGAACTTCTCTCGTAATTGGCTCTTCTTCAACCGTTTTAGATCTAGCCTGTGGTATCACAAATTCATGAGGGTTTTGTATCAAAAGATAGTCACTTTGATCAATTGCTCGATTAACAGGTGCAAATTCCTCCATAGGATTAAATGCATAGATAAAGCAATCAATGATAGACTCTTGACTCTCCACATTGTTGATGTCACTGACAACCTTTATCCTGTCTCTATAGCAGCATATGATAATGCAGTTATACTTCAGTGTCTTATTGGATCTGTAATAGGTATACATGGTTTCCTTAGCTTTTGAAGGACCAAGGCGGAATTTGTGTATTAGATCGGTGAACAATACGGGCTTCTCCTCTGTAAATAGTTTCCCATTGATGAATTCGATAGCATCTTCCATATCTAACTTCTAATGTTATCTTCTACCAAAGCTTTTTCCCAGATGGTTTCTCTTCTTACAGGACTGATGAGCTAAAAGTGTCCATCGCGTCGTTAATAGATGAGAAACTATTCGATTAATCGATAATGGAGAAACATTGCATCAAAGAAATCAAGATTTCAGCCAATTAATGGATTATCATAAGTAAATTTGTAGACAATTTTTCGATTTCATATATAAATCACAGTGATTGTATGTTTTGTGCTTTAAACCGCCAAAAGTCTTTCTTTACAGCGAATAAAGCAGCAATGAGATTATTGCATATTTCAATCTTTGCCATTATGACTATTGGCTTCTCAACTGCTGCCCAATTACCTACACTGATTAGTGAATTTTTAAGTATTCCCGACGATGGAGGTGACTGGAATGAAGAAAGTGCACAAGTATATTTGAACCATTTGATTGAGAAACACGGCGCTAAAATACAAGAGGAAATGAACCAGGTCACTGAAGAGGATAAAGTTGCATTGTTTCAATCGTTAGATAATAAACCACTAGAGAATGGCAGAAAGTGGCATATTGGCGATGCTACTCTGACGAAACTTGATAAAAGTGTCATAGGTTCTACATTCAACAAATTGAAGGATAGTTTACCCTCATTGAGGTCAGGAGATAGCACTAATCTACAAGATTATGGTGTATATTTCTTCAGCATCAGCGATACTGATATTTTTGAAGGTTTAGGAGAATGAATGAACAGAACAGACGATTTTAAGTAGTTCACATTTAATATTTACATCACCTATATTTTTGTTGATAATCCGAAAAAATAATAGCGCCGCTAGGTTTCGATCCTAGGACATCAGGGTTATGAGCCCTGCGCGCTTCCACTGCGCCACGGCGCTATGGAAACTTGATATCTAACAAACGCTGAGCACGTCTCTATACCTTGGTGTCGTTATCAAGTTTTTAATATATGTCCTTAAGGCAGGTAGGCCATACAAATCTACCCTTCCAATACTGTATAGGCGATGATGGATTCTGTTAACGTGGCCAACAAAGACATCAAGAAACTCTCAATGCCATCTTTTCCAGAATCAGTGAGTATTTCTGCGGATAAACCACACAGAAATATAACATATCGGACTTTTCTTTCAGATTTGCGCGCGTAAACCGTATTGTTGTAGGAAGAACAGAAAGATCAGAAGAGACTGGGCCGTAGTCTTCTATGTTATCACTGCTGTGTCTTTTTCATTTGTTTGTCTACTTGTCCGCTTTTTGTTATAACTTATCTTCTGCTAGGCTGATGAAGTGTCCAGTATTTTGTACAGGTTTCTTGACTGGTTGGTTTCCTTAATTGAGTCTCACTAGGACATCTCAGGAATTCCTATATGAAGATTGCAAACTTTAAGATTTCAACATCTATCTGAAGCCAGTTAAATTACAACTTAACTCAGAAAAGACACATCAACTCGAACGTGAAAGGTTTCTTCTCCAAATATCCAAAAGAGGGATACTTTGATTAAAATTGTGGAGATGATGGTTACTAAGACTATTTCTTGTACTCGGCAATTGATCAAGCAAGGTTTTACACCACTTGGTTCTTCCAGTTGTAACGGAAGGGCTTTCAAATAGAAGGTACTGAGGTGTAAGAGTGACAAATGCCCTTGCACAACCATCTCGTTTGGAATCTACTATATATTATAATCTACAGTAGCCCGTATTATACCAGGTGAATGCATGTTAGTCAGTAGCTATTCGGAGTTTCGACTGCAAGTCAGTATATCACGTGCACTGGCGCATTTCTTTCGAGACCATATCTGGTCCATGTAGATGGGATCTCCAGATTCTCAACGACAAGTAGATAGAGTAGGAGCTTTAAACAACACTATTTCAAGGAGTGAGTAATTTATAAGACATATCAATCCCCGTCCAGGTTTCGAACACAGGACTTTCTCTTTTTGTAAGATTTTTGGATTAAATCTCAGTCACTTTCTACGTTGAAAATTTTTCAAATATTTTCCTCTCATCTCATTTCCTTAATATATAAAGGCCCCCAATGTTCACTCAACTCTCTCAATACCTTCTTCTCTACAATACAATTCTTCTCTGTCAGACTTTACAGATCCATGGACTGTCTTGGGAGCCGATGGATCATAGTGCAGTAGTGATTTTTGACTATTAGTAGATGGTCATAGACTACTTCGCTGGTCTACGGACGTTAGTGGTTTTGTTTGTAAATGATGATCGACCTTTTGAAGTGTATTGCAATCAATATAGGAAGTGCCGTGTGAGCTGTAGCTATGACCACAACTCAAAGGTTACAATTCTGCAACTGAGAACTTCGAAACCACATATATTCTTGTTGACTAGAGGTTATAAGTAGTACTTTTGCTGGTTGTAGTGGACAACTTGGCGTCGTATTCGGTGAGTGAAACTTTTCATGCTCATCTCATCTCATCTCATCTCATCTCATCTCATCTCATCTCATCTCGTCTGAAGGTTGCTTGAAGTAAATCTATCTTATCATTTTATGTTTCGTGTTGGGATTCCAGTCGAAGGAGGAACCTTCAGCTCATGTTCAAGAGGTTCACATCGAAAATGTCTAGCGTATTAGAAACCAAGATTCTTAAAGTTAACCCTGCTTCTATTCATTTCCCAGAAGATGCACATTTAAGCGGATCTCTACCTACAATTGCAGACCCAGTAAGTGAAGAAAATCTATTGGAAGCTGCTAGGATCATACGAGGAAATTTAGAACCAGTGGCTTTCCCCACAGAAACTGTCTATGGGTTGGGTGGCAGCTCCTTGAGTGATGAAGCTGTAAAAAGCATATATAGGGCGAAGAATAGACCTAGTGACAATCCATTGATTACACACGTTTCATCAATTGATCAGCTCAACAGAAAAATTTACCAAGAGCAACCCAGATCCCTTTTAGAGAATATTCCATCTTCGTATCATCCGCTAATATCTAAACTATGGCCTGGTCCTTTAACCATTTTATTACCGGTGCCAGCAATAGGGAGGAGTACGCTTTCTCAATTGACTACGGCCAATCAACCTACGTTTGCGGTACGTGTGCCTTCGAATCCAATTGCGAGGGCTTTGATTGCACTTAGTGATACACCTATAGCGGCGCCTTCAGCTAATGCCTCTACAAGGCCATCGCCAACGATGGCCTCGCATGTTTACCACGACCTAAAAGGTAGGATTCCACTAATATTAGATGGGGGACCATGTAAAGTCGGTGTTGAGAGTACTGTGGTCGATGGGCTTTCCAAACCTCCTATGTTACTGCGACCAGGTGGCTTTACCTACGAACAAATATTGGAATTGGGTGGTCAGGATTGGAAAGATTGTAGGGTGGAACATAGAAAAGTGGTCTCAGAGGGAGAACAAGTAAGAACTCCAGGGATGAAGTACAAGCACTATTCACCATCTGCCAAAGTTGTACTATTGGTGCCTAAACCTCAAAGGACAGATTCTGATCGACTCGAAAAACTAAAGCAACTCATAACACAAGAATTACGAAATGAAGACGTTAATTCTACTAAGAAAGTTGCCATTCTGACAAGTTTACACTTAGGGGCTACAGAAATACAAGATCTAAGTATTGCTGGTTTAAAAACTAAACCAATTGTAGTAAAATTGGGCAATACTGGTGAACAAATACAGGCAAATTTATTTGCTGCCTTACGTCAAGTAGACGAAATTGATAACGTGAATTTAATATTTGTGGAAGGGATCAATGAGGACCGTGAAGGTCTCGCCATTATGAATAGATTAAGAAAGGCGGCTGGTGATAACTGTGTCTCTTTTTAAAAAAAATTATAATGATTTATATTTTCTGTATATCAATAGTAAATACGATATGTTTTGTGACCATAGTTAAAGTGGTTTAAAGTCGGATAAGGTTTATAAAATTTTTTTATCCCATTGACCACCTTTTTGTTTTATTCTTTTTTTTTTTTTTTTTTTATTTTATACTTTTTTTTTATTTTTATTTTCGTATGTTCTCTTTTGTACTAATGCTGCTGTTCATACGTTGGAGTATACATATGGATCACGCAGAGCATTCCTTTTTGTCCATACTTTTCTCAATTCGTCAGCAATGAAAACGGTGCTACTAATTGTTAACAAGAAAATTAGATCACCTAGTGATAAGCCTTCTGTCTTGAATACTTGCTGGAAGAAAGGAACGTATATTGCACACATTTGGCCCAATAAAGAAAGACCCACAGCATAATTGAACATTTTATTGGCGAAAAATCCTGTTTCAAAGATGGACCTGGTACCATGTCTACATGCTAATGCATTGAACATGTCAAAGAAGACGAAGCAGGTGAATGTCATGGTGGTATCTCTTGAAGTGACTTGTCCATCTTCTGCCATTTCTTTAATGAAAACATAAACGGTACCTAAGATGATGATAAAAGCTGACATTAATAAGCGTTGCAATACTTCGTTAGTCAAAATTTTATCAGTACGCTTTCTTGGTGGTTTCTTCATCACTTCGTGATCCACAGGTTCTACACCCAAAGATTGAGCAGGTGGACCATCCATCAAAATGTTAATCCATAGAATTTGCATGGCATTCAGAGGGTTAGGCAATTTGAAAGTAGTCGATAATGCTACCAGGGATAGAGCGGCCACAGAAGTAGATAATTGAAATGTTAAGAAGTTTTGAATATTGTTAAATATACCCTTACCTTCCTCAATTGCAGTTAAGATAGTACTGAAATCATCATCAGTCAAAACCATATCAGAAGCTTCCTTTGCTACATCCGTCCCCATAGTACCCATGGAAACACCAATATCAGCTAATTTTAGTGCAGGAGCATCGTTTACACCGTCACCAGTCATTGCAACGATATCACCCCTTTTTCTCAAGGCTGATACAATGTTCAGCTTGTGTTCAGGTGTAGTACGGGCAAAAACACTAACATGGTCGATAACGCTGGCCAACTGTTCATCACTCATTTCATTCAATTTTTCACCAGATATCACAGATAATTCTGGATTGATAACAGGAATCCCTACTTCCCTGGCAATATTAACAGCAGTATTCTCTGAATCACCGGTAATCATGATGACATGAACACCACCTCTCAAAAGATTTTCCACTGCAGGTTTCACAGTGGGTCTTGGAGGGTCACTCATGGCAACTAAACCTGTGAAAGTTAATCCACCAATAGATTCCTCAGAAATTTGAGCGTTTCCACCAGGTAGTTCGGCCCTAGCAAAAGCCAATGTACGTAAACCATCGGATGCCAAAGAATTAGCAGTTTCAGCAATCACTTCTTTATGAGAATCTAACAATTTTTCAGGTCTGCCCTTTCTATTCAAAAAGGTACTAGATTGTTCCAAAACTTTTTCAAACGCACCTTTCACATATATTAATGATTTACCATCTGAATCGACAAGCTGGACGGCCATAAATTTTCTCTTTGAGTTGAAGGGGATTTCATGTGTTTTTTTAGTTTGGAATCTTAAATCTTGTAACTCAAACTTAGATAAGTTCTCTAAAAGTGCAATGTCAGTTGGATTACCTAGATGTTTACAATGTTCTTGAGAAAATGAAGCATTGTTACAAAAATTGCTTATAGCCAAAGTTGCTTTCACGTCCTCAGTCAAATAATTCCTGTAATTGGTACTTCTAGGCTTATCCAATACCAACGCATTAGATTTACTTTGCATGCTACCTAAGCACCACATCTTGGAAACCGTCATGTGATTTGATGTCAAAGTACCAGTCTTATCAGAACAAATCACATTGACGGATCCTAAAGTCTCCACACTCGGTAACCTTCTTACGATAGCCTTACGCTTGGCCATCCTTAAGACACCTAATGCCAAAGTCACGGTCACAATAATAGGTAACCCTTCAGGTATAGCAGCAACCGCCAAAGAGACAGAAATTTGGAACATTTCAAGCCAAGATCTGCCCTGGAAAACTCCGATTAAACAGATCAATCCAATGAGAATAAAGCTGACCAGAGATAAATCTTTACCTAATTTATCCATAGAAAGCTGTAATGGAGTCTTTGGCTTTTCAATAGTACTCATCATTTCGAAAACAGATCCAAAAGAGGTGTTTTTACCAGTCCCAACGACAATACCCTTACCATGACCCTCTTTTACCAAAGTCCCCATATATGCAATACATGTTCTATCAGAAACGGGAACAATCGAGAACGGTTGGTCGTTATAACTTTCCTTGGAAACTTCTTTCGAAGTCTTATGTACAGGTTCCTGTTCACCAGTTAAATTACTTTCATCAATAGAGAGCCCAACAGATTCAATAATCCGAATATCAGCAGGAATTCTATCACCAAATTTAATATTCACCAAATCACCTGGTACCAGACCACTTGCAAGAACATGAGATTCTTGGCCACATCTAATTAAATGACATTCTGCAGGGACTAACTTATTGAGCGCTTCTAATGACTTTTCCGATCTGTACTCTTGTACAAATCCAACTGTAACAACAAACACAATAGCTAGTGTAATACTAACCGCATCATCAATATTGCCCATAAGAAATGAAACTACAGCCGAACCTATCAGCAAAAGAATCAACGGGTCTTCCACAAAATTCAGTATGAATTTCTTCCACACACTTTCATCGTCTTCCGAAACAACTTCGTTTATACCATATTCTTCTCTTCTTCGACTGGCTTCTGCAATAGAATCTAATCCAAACTTTGCACTTGTCCCTAATTTTTCAATGGTTTCTTCTATTGTAAGAGTACAAAATTCCAACGACGGATTGGGTTTAGAAAGGGCCTCATTGGTGGCATCAAAGATCATTTCACTCTCATGATCAATCTGTTCGCCAATTCTATGCTCAAAAGGATTTTCACTCATACTAGTAAATATTACAAAAAAATGACTGATTTATCCTCTTTTTCGATTCAGTGCTCTAGCTACCCTCCTTTTTGAATACAAAACCTTTCCAATTGTTAGCTATTACTTTTTAAGCAGGTGCTATACCCTTTTATCTCCAGAGATAAATTCGATACAACAAAACAACGGGAGGTACACCAATTAATTAATATTAACAATTCAGCGTTCTAAAACACCTTTATAATGTATGGAAGACGGATTATAGGAAGTTTATCAAATTTTTATCTATGGAGATCAGATTACAACGATTGTACTTGTAATAATACCGTGTCGATATTGTATATGGCGTAGTCCTCCTAGTGGATCAATTTTTTTTTTTTTTTTTTGATTTTTTCAGAAATAAGAAACTTTTTGTCACATGCTCGCATAGCCAAAATAATCAGATGATATTCATTTTTATACTTTGAAGACTCTTTAGGCTGAAAATATATATAATATTTTAGAGATCTTGTATGCTTCATCTGTTTAGATTGAATTCAGCAATTTACTCCAGCTGTTGCACGGTTTGAAATCGCTTGTTTATTTTATACAATCTTCTAAATGTACAACGGAATTCTATATACGTGTATATATACTGACAGATATTATACAGCCCAATAATGTAAAAGAAAAATGCTACCTTTAAGAATTTCTTTCGAAAAATCATGATGTTCTTTTTTTTTTTTTTTTTTATATTAATCTATCTTCTCTTTTCATCCTTCCTCAGTTAACGTGGTTCCACATTGTAGCGTAATCTTATACCCATGGAAGCCAGCTCAGAGTCCAAAAATTTAAGAACAAATGGAATTGCGACAGTAGTGGTCTCACCACCACCAACAAATTTGTTTCCTTGGCCATCTTCCCAAATGTGAGAATCATCGATGAAAACATTGTCGGAATCTTCATATTTAGCCAACGTCTTCTTAGCTTCATCGAAGTTAATTGCACAGCGACGACAGCGCAATGAAGAAATTGAGCCAATACGTGGCACACTTTGTTGGGTTGCCAATATGGAGCCACATTCACGACAAACGTTGGTCTGAGTGTAATCAGAACAGTTGAGTAGACGATCTTGCAACAAGAACGAAGTACCATGACCAATCAAAGCATCTCTTTCCATCTCACCGACACGGATACCACCGTGACGCTTTCTACCTTTGACAGGTTGCATTGTTAGACTATTGACAGGACCTGTAGAACGTACTTGGAACTTGTCGTTAACCATGTGACGCAATCTTTGATAGTAAACTACACCGATGTAAATGTCAGCTCTTAATTCTTCACCGCTAACACCGGAGTACATAGGTTCGTTACCATGGTAGTTGTAACCTGCCCTTAGTAGCTGTTCACCGAAATAATCAGCCGGAGTATCATTTTCATCAAACACCCATGGAGTAGCGTCTTGTGCAATACCATGAAGGGCACCTGCCTTACCTGCTAGAGATTCAACAAACATACCAATAGTCATACGAGAGGGGAAAGCGTGAGGATTGATGATGACTTCTGGTTGAATACCACTTTCACTGAATGGCATATCAATTGTTGGCCATTTCCTTGAACAAACACCCTTTTGACCATGTCTTGAAGAAAATTTATCTCCAATTTGTGGAGTTCTTCTGATACGGTACTTGATAGAAACTGTCTGCAACTCTTGTAATTTGTTAGATTCATCACCTATTAAATTGACTTCTTCAATGTATGCAGATTCAGTAGAATGGTAAGTCTTAACCTTAGTTCTGTTCAAAGTCTCATCAAAATAAGCAATTATAGGGTCACCTTCTTCTACATAGGTACCAATGAAGGGCAATCCATCATCATCTAACTTTTCCAACCATTCCTTTGGCCATTCATCACTACCAAATCCGTAGTGTTGTGAGATCGGATCACCACGGTTCCTGTTCAACGATAAATCTATCTTTTCTGTCTTGTACATGGTACCATAGGCAAAGCCTCTTTCGTCTGCAGATTTATTGATTATCATAGCGTCATCCATATCATAACCAGTATATGAAATAACGGCGACTACTGCATTGGTACCGTTAGGGAAATTATCCATACCGTAATCATCGTATAGATTAGCCTTAACGATAGGTGTTTGACCAGACTGCAACCTGTACAACTTATTATCGGATCTGTGACAGAGAGCAACACCAGGAGTACCCATTGTTTGCTTAGCCATTTGGCATTGATACATGTTTCTTGGAGATTGGTTGAAATCAGAGAATGGTGTCAAATTGGCTAAAACGGATAAAATGTTTGTTGGAGTAAACTCAACGTGGGTATGCACATTACTTTGAAGTTCTTGTGGTGTTACTGCAACGTTCATGTAAACTTGTTCGAATGGACCCACGATATCTTCTTTATCAAGGGGTAAATAACGTACTGGACGCATCATTCTAGAGTGACCACCAAAGATGTATAAACCGGGGTATTGACCTCTCGAAGACAATGGCACATAGCCGATTTCCAAATCTAACGGCAGCCCTGGAGTCTTACCTTCCACTTTCCAGAATCTTAGGGTGTCTGCAATAACTCTACCTTGTTCATGAGATGTCCAACCTATAATTTTACCATCAATTTGTACACAACACAACGAAGGACCAGCCGCAAATGCTTGCGATGCTGGGGAGACACCAAGGGAATAAAGTATAGAAGGAATTTTGCTGACATCTGACTGCTTGGTGGAAATACGGCACTTATGAGCAAAATGGTTCAACAAACCACAAGGAGCACCATCCGGGGTATGAACAGGACATAAGAACCCCCATGATTCAGGAAGCAATTTTCTGACTGTAGTAGTTTTTAATTGAGCAAAGAAAGAGCCTCTGTGAACCATTCTAAAATGTGATAAGAAACGGTAAAAGTTAATCTTTTCTGCTACCACCGTAAAACCAGAGACTTGCTGCAAGTCAAGACCCGATTGAGAAACCAAGTTACCGGTGGATAAAAAGTATTGCATTTTAGAACCAATATTGTCATTGACTCTCATGAGTACACGGCTCATATACTTACGATCTTTAAAATTTGCAGGAATTCCTCTATTAATATCAGTCCTTATCTGAGCAATTATGGATTGCAAATATTCGTCAATCTTTTCCTTTAAAATCATACCATATAAGAATCCACCTAGTAGGACCTCTTGATGCTGAGTAGCATCTGGATTGTCGGGACAACAATCACCAGCAACCAGGGAATAGAGTTTCCTAATCATGAATAACAATAAACGGCACTTATCTTCAGCAGTGTCGTTGTTCAAATGAACAAGCACAATACGGTGGAGAACTTCTTTACCGACATCTAAATCACTCTTGTCTGGAGGAGCTTGGAAGACGATACGGAACTTGTCACCCAAGTACTGCAAAACTTGAGTTCTATTACGCAATTGTGGATAGCGTTTTTTAAAGCCCCTTAGAAGCAATTCTAAACGATCTGTCAGAAAAGAATTTGACAGATCAGGACCAATAATTCCGTCAAAAATTTCACGATCACTAATATCACATAATGCCTTTATGATCATGACCACAGGAATCAAATACTCGTTCTTCCTCCAAGAAAAACGGAATGTAACTTGACCATCATTTAAATAGTGAAGAACGTTAGTTTGAGAAGTTTGATCCAGTCTCACGGATCTTATTTGGACACCAAAGTGTGAATAAGCAGCACCTCTGTTGGCAAAAGAAGGTCTGATGATTGCCATAGGATGATTCCTACGTTGGGAAATCAACATTCTAATCAATTTTTCAATACCGTTGATAATGAAATAACCACCAAACTCATCAGATTCTTCTCTATGTTTAACTAACTCATAAGGAGACATATTGTACAAATGGCATCTGTTACTCTGCAACATGATCGGCACACCACCACAGTCCCTCACTTCTGTAAAAGTTTCCTCACCATGATTTACATCCCATCTCAATTTAACAACAAGTTTACCCTTGTAAGATGAGAGTCTTTGTCTTGCCTCACTAGGGAAAACTCTTCTTTCAACACCAGATGCTACACCGTCGTTAAACATCGGTTTGGTGATCGATGCTTGTTCTACGCTAACGGAAAGACGGTTACCCAATTGTGTTCCATCTGAACGTTTACCATCAAAGATAACCTTCTCACCAATATCCTTAATACCTTGATTGAGAAGGCCACCCCCAGGCCCCTCAGTTAATGCATTAAATGAGCCAATATGAGGTTGTACAGCTTCATAGAGTAGAGGGTAAGCCGATTTATCCTTGGGAGGGTTTTGAAATCTAGATTCCCTCTCTACTGTACGAAAATGCGCTGTACGTGCATCTGTTGGTGGCTTGATGACCTTTCCCATCCTTACAGTTGTCAATCTTTATTACTATTCATTGTAAAGTAAGATGAGATGAGCTTTGAGATGAGATGAGGTTGTTAATTGAAAAATTTTCGATGCACTCATTACGGAGTTTGTTTATGTAAGCGTGACCTCTTTGCCATGGTGGGGCGGTAACGTTTTTTTCGGATTTCCAAGTACTAATAAGCCTTGCTGGCGCAATCGGTAGCGCGTGTGACTCTTAATCACAAGGTTAGGGGTTCGAGCCCCCTGCAGGGCTTGCTTTTTTTTCATTTTCATATGAAAATGGAAAATAGTAAAGAAGGTTGAATTTCTTTCAAAGTTTTAATTTTTGAAGCCTTAAATCAATTTCAGCTTCTTAACATTGAACTAATCATGGGCTCTGGGTGATAAAACTACAATGGCTACGAGGCACCTAGCAAGTGCTACCTTCGCTCTTGGACAATCTCGTTTATTCGACAAAAGGCTTTTCTACAGCTATTTAATGTTCATGGAGGAGCACTCTAAATTTTCTTGATGCTTCTTTTTTTATGATATACTTATACTCGTTATTCTTGGAGGCGCGGGTTACCAGTAGTAACGAATATAGAGATATTCTCCAATGTCAGTGAGAGGGATTCGGATGCCAGAAAACAGTAGTCTTTTTTCTGGCTAGCGACAGTAGATATGGTTCAAGATTTTTTTTTTTTTTTTTTTTTTTTTCTTTCTTAAAATTCCAGTGCCTAAAGTGCATTTTCAGTTCCAAAACCTAAAAATGCCAGATTATGGACAACTGCTCCGGATTTGACAAAAACTGATTCGAACAGCCTATACAGTAGAGCTAAACTACAAAAGACCGACTAGTAGGATTTAACCATTTCAATAATGATCTTAAGAAAATGAAAAAAAATCAAGCCCTGCAGGGGGCTCGAACCCCTAACCTTGTGATTAAGAGTCACACGCGCTACCGATTGCGCCAGCAAGGCCTATTAGAGCTTGGAACTCCGAAAAAAACGTTACCGCCCCACCATGGCAAAGAGGGCACGCGCAGCTAGAAATTACTTTCCAGTTATCCTTGCTTTTTTCCTCAATACAAATGCCAGTTCTATTGCTCATAGTAAAGCACAACTCGTAACTTCAGCAACTCCTATGAGTACTCACATATTTCCCTCATAATGGTTTTCTATCAATTTCGGTTATCACCGTCTTGATAACCGCCGCCAATAAGTCTTTTTTTTTTTTTTTTTTTTTCGGATTACGCCGTGCGGAGTCAACCGAGAACATAAAAAGATAAAGGAATTTTATGCAAATCTTGATATCGATAGTGACATTAATAAGAAACATCAACAAGGAGAAAAATTATATAAGGCGGGAATGAAGCTGCTAATATCTGTAGGGGCTAATGTCTTCATAGCATTAGTTCGTCAAAAATGGATTCAGTCCTAGAGGAAAATCAAACGACATTTGTCGAACAGTTTAAGAGCATACTACATTGGTTACGATGGAAGTTTACAACAAAAGAGGGATTAGTTGGTGATTACGATTACAAATACCTTTTCACGCCTTCTTATCCATTTAGGAACTTTATTAATAGAAGACGTGGAGTTGAACCAGCTGTTTTTGATCAGCCGTTCTTCGGATTGAATGAAGAAGTTCCAGTCCTATTGGGATTAATTCTTGGTTTACAGCATGCATTAGCTATGCTGGCTGGTGTTATAACACCACCGATGACGATTGCGGGTGTTGCAAATTTGAATGCTATTCAAACAAACTATCTGGTTTCGGCGTCTTTAATTACGTCTGGTATTCTTTCTGCCGTGCAAATCACGAGATTTCATATTCCGAAGACGCCGTTTTACATTGGATCTGGTGTCTTATCTATCGTTGGTACATCATTTGCAGTCATCGGGATTGTAAACAAATCGGTTCCGTTGATGTATAAAAGTGGATACTGTCCAGGTGGAGCCAACAGTAAAGAACCCTGCCCGGACGGTTATGGCGCATTATTAGGCACAGCTGCATGTTGTGCGCTTTTAGAAATACTGCTTTCATTTACACCACCGCGTATTTTACAGAGGGTGTTCCCCAAACAAGTTACTGGTCCAGTGGTTTTAACGATTGCAGTTCCATTAATTCAAAGTGGTTTTCAAGATTGGGTTGGTGGTAGTAGCTGTGTTGGCCAAATTTGTCCCAGTAAAGGCGCGCCGCAGGCGGCGCCCTGGGGATCCGCTAAATTTATTGGTTTAGGTTTTTTGGTTTACGTGAGTATTATCCTATGTGAAAAATACGGACCACCAATTTTAAAATCTTGTGCGGTTATTGTTGGCTTATTAGTCGGCTGTATTGTTGCAGCAGCATGTGGTTATTTTCAGCATGATATGATTGATCAAGCTCCTGCAGCAACCTTTCTTTGGAAGCATACTTTTAGGCTCAAGGTCTATGGGCCTGCAGTATTACCGTTCCTGGTCGTATTTATTGTTTTGACTCAAGAAACTATTGGTGATATTACAGCAACGAGTGATGTTTCAAGGTTAGAAGTTGAAGGCAAACCTTATGAATCACGTATTCAGGGAGCTGTTTTATCAGATGGAATTGGTGGTATATTATCGGCATTATTCACAGTTACCCCAATGAGTACATTTGCTCAAAACAATGGTGTTATTTCACTAACCAAATGCGCAAGTCGTCAAGTTGGTTATTGGTGTTGTTTCTACATGTTAATTATGGGTATTTTCGCAAAATTTGGTGCTGCAATTGTTCAGATTCCTAAACCCGTACTTGGAGGTATGACAACCTTTCTTTTTACTACCGTTGCAGTGGCAGGTATTGCAATTATTTCACAAATCCCATTTACAAGAAGGGATAGGTTTATTTTAACCGGTGCACTCCTGCCCGGTTTCGCTTCAATTTTAGTACCAAACTGGTTCGATAATGTCTTCACCTATAAAGGTAGCAATAATGCGCTACAAGGATTTTTCAACGCCATCGTCCTCATAATGGAAACAAGTTTTACTGTTTGTGGTATAACTGCAATCATATTAAACTTATTAATACCACAGGAATTAGACGAGGAACTTTATGATGATATTGAAGTTCAACAAGAGAATCTAAGCGTCCTAGAGGGTAGGAAAAGTCCGACTTTCAAACCCGTAATGTCAAGTAAAGAAGTAGAAGCATTTGAGTTGACCAGTGAACAAAGGACAAGTGAACAGTAAAAATCTCAGCGTTAGTTATTTTTGTATATAGTCATATATCTGAGTAATAACATTTCGTATCGTGTTGTGTGATAGCGGGTGTATCCCGCAAGTCCTCGTTTAACGCACAGGGTTCTAATTTCGTTAAGTCAAACGATTTTTAATCCATTTATTGTTGTACTACATAGAATTTTAATAAATATTTAAATGAGTTGATTCTTTTTGTTTCTATTTTTCATGATTGTTCCTTCATTCACTGATCCTTTCCAGATTCAATAGCCTTCTGAACTTCAGATAACTCTGGGTTCTTGGTGATACGCAAAGATCTGTCATGTGCAAACTTTCTGTATGTGAAATATGAAGCAGATGCAATCGCAGCTCCCGTAGCTATAAACAATGGGGTCAGTTCAACTGGGATGACTGATGAGGATTTTTTCTGATAATTGTTCATCGTTAGTATTTACAGATACAGAGGAATAAATTACAATAGATAAATTTGGGAGACAAAAAAGGGGACACATACAGCTTGGTTAAAAAGAAGTTGGGTTGGTCTCATTGTTAGTTGCCTTGCTTGATAAAAGATTTCAGGACCCTCTGAAATCACAACTCGAACGATAAAGTTTCACCTTCTTGACTGCCCTTCATTTGTTGTAGTCAGGAAATGGAGTTGGGTGGAAAAAAAAAAAAAAAAAAATCAAGTCCAATATCCGGGTCACGGACCTCACGCGTAGACGAGAAAGGAAAAAAAGATTGGGCGACAAATTCCAGACATATGATTGGCCGTTCGGAGCTTCTATAGCGCCCTGATAGAATCTCTTGCCAGCTCATAAACAAGCCAACTAACCGCCGTCGATGGAATAACCTTAAAAAGGTTGGCCTGAAGACCTCTATAATAACCTTTAAAACCTTCCGTCTTCCCGATAGTAATGAGTGCATCTGCGACACCAGAGTAGCGGAATCCAAGTTCGCTTTGACCCATAGCTAGTACTTGAAATCTGCGACGTAATAAATCAAATGGGTATGTTGCAGTTTGAGCTATACCACCGCTGATTGCACCTATTGTTAACATGTAGGTGCCCTGTGAGGGCACGAATTCTCTTAACTGTTCATAAACACAGAAATTTAACGCAACGTATGGTACTACACCTAATGAAGTTGGCCAAACGCCCCTATAAAGACCTTTAATACCGCCTTCTTGTGAATAGGTGTTACGCATTAATTCCCAAACTCCCGGTGGTCTGGAAACCGACGTGGCCTTTGCTTTTTGTAATTTACGTAGGTTAGCGGTTTGAATAGCTAACCTTGTTCTTACTAAATCAAGTGGATAAGTTGCCACAACACTAGCACCACCACATAAGGCACCTGAAGACAGTCGTTGAATGGTATTTAGCCTTTGATTCGTGTTTATATCATCGACATGGAATACAAATTTCTTACAGCCTTCATAAACCAAAAACTGGACCGCACTGTAAGGGAAAACTCTAACGCAATTGAGTCCATTACCACGGAAAAGACCTTTGACACCCTCTTCCTGGTATAGCTGTTTAACAGCAGAGGAGATACCTCCAGAATAGGCTTCTGATGAACTTTGTACCTGCAACAAAATCTTGACACGTTCAAATGGTGATACTACGGTACGGGACACCGCACCCGCCACACCACCAGCAATAAACGCAACACTTGCATCCTTTTGGAGCACTTGCTTGACCTTATTAGGTTGTTCCAAAGCTACAGCAACGTCCGCCATCGTCGATTTTGAGTGTCGATTTTGAGTGTCGATATGTTAGTGCTGTTTGGTAACGCGAGCGGCCAAATACGTGGAGGCCACTACACGGGAATAGTTACTTCTTTCACAAGACAGTCAGAAGTTCAACAAATCTTTAGCAAGTCTTGAAGACACTAAAGCAGTGTCCATTTGATCAAAGAGAACTAATACCTCCTACCCAATCTTATCTTTTCTGAACATATCCATTCTTGTGGTTTCGCCTTCCAACAGATCCTCTCGGTAGCCAAGTTGGTTTAAGGCGCCAGACTGTAATGTGGAAAAGTTATCTGGAGATCGGGCGTTCGAATCGCCCCCGAGAGATTTATCTTTTTTTTCCTTCCGTTGATGTTATCTAACATTCAAAGGATGAGAAAAAAAAAAAAAAAAAATCCAAGCTTTAAGTTCCCGAAGGATAAGAAGTGTTCAAGCCCGTTACCGGAATACCGTCATTTCTAAAGCAAATATACATCATATCGGAAACTTTGGCCGGACGGAACAAAAACCGTCTATCAGACCCAAGCAACAGGGTCCGCATATCTGTTGAAAATCCGAAATTTCTCCTTTTTACCTTTTCGTCGATTTGCTTTTGGTAAGGCCATCGCTAAAAGAAGATGCCCATGGCGAGCGACGATCACGAATGACATTCCTGAGTACAAGAAGTCGATCGTCGACAATCATTCCATTTTCTGTCTTTCTGTTTTTTGTTTTCCTCATCAGGCTGCATCATCGTTTTCCTTTTCGATCATCACGAGGATACACGCGGAGCTTCCAAAAGGTAAATCCATTTTGTAAACAAACTGATGACTTCACAGTGCTGTCAGAGCTGCATCCTGACTAGGCAAAATATCGACGGCGAAGCAGCTCGTTCATTGCATCTAATTCCAAAATGATCTTCCATTCAACCCGCTGGTAGCGCTAAACTCAAAAAAATGTCAAGAACAGAACGAATCATACTATGTCAAGTGCCAAACAATTTGCGTAACAACACCCATGATCGACCTAATCACTCTTCAGCGTCTAGCGTAACCCACGCTGCAAAGACTCCGCATTATTTTTTTTTTCGTTAGTGAAAATAAAAAGAAAGCACTCACAGCGGCAATTGCCCAAGTTACCGCTCTGCCCCATCGCCCAATATTAACGGCTGACAAGTCGTCTGTACAATGATGCAACGTAGTTATCCCAGACTTTCCATACCCGACACCCTCTACACCCCAATTATCCTTTTAAAAGAATATAGTACCGCAAAGAATCCCCGAAATCCCATCTGACAATACCCCAATTTCCAAATAAGCTCATCAATCGTTCTCTTTATAAGAAAACCAAAAGTGAGCCTGTCTGCTTCGCCTACAGCTCTTGCTACAATCCCTCTGACCAAACACTAATCAGCAACACATAAAACAAGCGACGACACGATGCACTTATCCCTCAGCCCCTTCACCGATTTCCGCATTTCATCTTGTTCTGATGTAGACTGTGTTCTTTTAAAAAAGAACCAAAACTGCCCTTACTCGCTGCACTCGCAAGACACTTACCGCCAATACCCCGTCGTATCAGCGGCAAGCCGAAGCAGTCCCGAAATCCCCCAGATCCCAAACACTCCCTTTACATCTTGTGGCGCTTGATGTAGACACTGTGAACGCAGTGAACAGGCCCAGTTTTGGTCCTTTTTTAAAAGAACACGGCATAGTAGACACAATGAGCTACAGCAGGGTCTTGAGCGGTTACAGACAGGGTACATTCTATGCCGTGTTCTTTTAAAAAAGAACCAAAACTGGGCCTGTTCACTGCTTTCACTGGGGTCCAAGAAGTGAACCGTAGAAGTTCAGGAAAATTCCTGCTCTTACGTCTCCTTTTATACTCCAAATTTGCCACCCGGAAAAAAGAAAAAGCTACCCCACCCCTCAGCGTCTCGCCACAGCCTCCGCGGCTATCTTAAAAAACGCCTCCCAGACACACACGATGTTTACCCTCATTAGTCCCCTCCAAAAAAAAAAAAAAGGTTAACCGCTCTCCATGCCCCACCTCAATACATAACCCAGGGAAATAAGCTTCCTATTACCCCCCAAAATGCAGTCACCATAGTAACCGCAAATCATGCAAATCATGCAAATCACTCCAAATATCCACATAATATTGTTTATATCGTAATCTAAACTACATAAAAAAAAAATTGTAACTAGAATAATCTCTACACGAGTAAAACGCTCAACGCTTCAACTCTTCCAATAATTCGTTAAAATCTTTAGACTAAAATCTCTGGTTTGCCTGCGACGTCTGCTTTGCCAGTCTCCTTTCATGACTCTTCAAATGTCTCAACATATTACTCTTTACATTAAAGCTTTTATGACAATTATGCCATGTACATTTAAATGGAGTATCTCCTGTGTGAATCAAAAAATGAGTCTTTAGAGTACTTGGCCTCGAACAGATTTTACCACATACTGGACACTGCTTCCTTAACCTGATAGCAGGATTCAAACCATCCTGCACATTTTGTTTCTGCTGCTGTTGTTGTTGTTGTTGTTGCTGTGCCGCCAGTGGTGGTAGATATAGTTGCTCCTGTACGTATGATGCTGGTACTAACATCGAAATCGGTGGTAATCTCACTTGCTGTGGTACTTCCCTCTGGGACGAACTCATTTCAACTTTGACGGTCATACTAGATTCGTTGGACATCGTGATCAGAAAGAGAAAGAAAAAAAAAAAAAAAAAAAAAAAAAAAAAAATAGAACGGAGAAGCCAAGAAGCAAAAAGGAAAAATATCGATCCAAATCTTACCAACCTCCGAATGGACCCTGACTAAGTTTCTCCTTTATATATATATATTATATATGCGTCTGTATGTGAGCCTGAACGAACGTATGAATAGATGGATATGTCCGTGTGTAAATGGGCACATACCGAGACTCGCCGAGTAATAATATCACAGTATAACTATAGTACAGTACAGTACTGAACAGAAAGAGATCTGGGCACTGATAAGCAAAAGAAAGGTGGTGGAGATGGCGCGTCGATCCAGCCAGCGGTTTCATCTCGAGAACGGTCCTTTTTTTTTTTTTTTCTCAGCTACTACTTTGTTGTAGGTGTAGTAAAGGCTTCCTTCTGGTGTTTTAGCGAGACCCCACGCTACGTCTTTTTTTCTTTCCTTCCTTCCTTCTCTACGCTAGGATTTGCCTCTCCCTACACTGCGCTCTCTGAAAAGGTCCAGAAGGGAGGAAGTTGCCTAAACAAAAACAAACGTTCTTTGTATAGAGGGAAAATCCCTTCGGCGAGGCTGTTATTATAGAGGTACATATTGTATAGAGGTATGTATTTGGATATGTAGGTACATATTCCTGTAGTCTTGTTCTAGCTAGAAGTTGTTCCCTTCTACGCGCAAGGCTGTGGCGTTGCAGCATGGTCTAGACCGAAAGTAGTACCACAGAAGGAAGCGAGCAAGCGAACAAGCGACACTGCACGTAAATCCGGTAACGATTAATTACGTAGTGATCGTAGAGAGAGAGAAGAAAGCGTAGCACTATATGCAAATCGCTCTTTGAGTTGTGAAGGCGGCTCTTTCTAGGCAAGGCAGAGTGTGTAGGCGGACAGTTGCGACCCGGCCGGACCCGTAGGCAGAAGGACTTGACAGCTAGAAGGAGAGCGATCGCTAGGCCTAGAACCGAAGAGTGCTCGAGAGAGCGCATTGTGGGATCTACGTTACCCCAGTGACAGGCCGATTTTCACCAAGCCGCATCCAATTAGAGAGAAAGAGAGGGCAGTGCCCTCTCTAGCCGGTAGAAAGGGGAGGATTCAGCGAAAGGAAAAGTGATCGCAATGATGGTAATCCTGTAGATGCTTCTGCTAAAGGAGAATTCCTCTATAGGTAAAAAGAATAGGTTAGGAAGGGAACGGTTGGAATGGGGACAGCCGAACAGGGACGACAAGAAGATGGCAACAAAGAGGTAGATGCGCTGTAGATCATCTGCGGTATAAACTATTGTAGTATTTACTGTTTAATTATTCTGATTAGAGACGAGAGGTCTGGAGCCAGTGGAAAGATGAGAGGCGGTACCAGAAATATCGGAGGTAGATCCGGCTCGAACTGAAGGGACAATGACAAGAGGCTTAGAAAGAGAAAAAAAAGTTATTAAGTATGGTATACAATTACAATCTCTCTACACGTGACAGAAGAATCATGAGTATGTCTCGATCAAAGTATCTCTTAAGTTACCGTGGATTGATTCTGGCTGTGCGTCATGTAACCTGAAAATACTTTCGACAACACTGAGCTCTGGAGCGGTTGTGTCGAGACCGGTTACAGCGAGGTAATCGTTGACGACCATTCCTGCACCAACAACGTTTGAACCTCTGTTGACAGTACCGGCAACTAGAGGAACTTGTAGAAGAGAGGACAATTCGTCTTGATCTTGCACAGTAGTTTGTGGATGGACTAGACCACCTTGATTACTCAAGGCGCAGTAAGAGCCGACCAAAATGTTACCGGAGATTGTTTGACGAAAAACTTCAACACCTAATACATCACCTATTAGTTCTTCAGTTTCTCTGTCAATATCAGGATGGACCAGAGCAACGTAATCATTACAGCAGATGACGTTACCTAAGGCTGAGAGTCTTTCTTCGACACGTTGGATTTTAACGGAATCTGGAAGACAGTTTCTCAAATGTTGTAGTTCTTGATCGGTCGTTTGTGTGGGGACCAAAAGACCACGACGATTACCGGCAGTCATTCTTCCAACTATACGAGTACCAGCGATAGTTGTGTGAGCGATAGGAATTGAATCACCGAGTTCAGCTTCGAAAGCTGAATAGAAGTTCTCGGAGCCGCCTAGGGCAACGAGACAGTAGGTATTTGTGAGTTTAGAGAACACACCGATCTCATTAGAGTTTTCAAACTGTGCTCTAGCAGCCATTGTTAGTCTTTGTAGGATATTAGAGATAGAGATATATCTGTGTTTCCTGTGTCTGTCTGTTTTATACTGATTAGCGATGAGGCTCTTTGACACTGCTGTGAAAATGTGAATGACGGAAAAAAATTTGTCATGTGCGGGTAATGTTCATCTGAAATTGTGAAAGCGGTTTTATCCGCGGCGATGGCTAAAAGGCCGCTGAAAAAAAAAAAAAAAAAATGCTTTAAAGGACTTTTATTGGGGTTTAACTATGACCTTTTGCTGTTTTATATCCTTTGCTTTAGGCTGCCTGTCATTCTCATTATTACGCGCCAATAGTAGAACAAGACTCAAATCCCAGATCCGAATCACAAAGCGCGAGTTAGATTCCTGACAGAAACCAAGACAAAATAGCCAAGAACAATGCAGCGAAAAGAAAAACCCTTGGTATTTATGCATAGATATGATTGACCCTGTTGAAATATATAAATCTTATTTAGGGACTTGAGGTGTGCATACAGTCTTCTATTATCAATGATCAGTGCTGTGAGATTAACTTTAAGTGCTGCTGTCATCACATATAGCCTACAGTATCATAGCCATCTCTATTCTCGATACTTCTGACATAGCAGAAGGTGCCCCAATCCTTGCGGTTGCAGGAATAAAGATGAAAATCGACCAAAACATCCTAATTTTTCATCAAACAAAGGTTGTAATGGCGTACAGTGTTCAAAGAATCATTCGGGTTCTAATGGTGTAGTGGCTATCACGTTGCCTTCACACGGCAAAGGTCCTGAGTTCGAACCTCAGTTAGAACATCTTTTTTTTCCCCCGAAAAAAAGGGAAAATATCGGCGGCAAGAAGCGCGAACACAAATGTAATACACTTTAGAACAAACAGTACATTCGCATATCCAAGTAGATTGACAAACAATGGAAGGCTCACGAATTATACTCAATGATGATGAGGTCAGAGAGACAGGTCAAAAGTTGGACGAGATGAGTATCAGTGAGTCTAGCCGCTCATCCAATGGTGATGAAGAAGTGAGCAAGGTGAAGAATGAGAACTACCATTTAAAGCTAGCTATTGATGAAAAAAATGATGAGATTACCAGATTACATCACATGCTGCATAAAGAAGCGTATTTGGAAAATCTTCATAAAGTCTTACCTAGTTTGCAAAATGGACCAATACTATGTCCACCACCATTTTCACAGGATGAACCACAACAAGAGATGGAAGCTTCTATGATCGATAGTGATGTAGCAACTCACATTTCTACTTCGCCTTATAAAGGCAATCGTGCTAGATCTACACGTACAGAAAGTTCATTAGCTACAACCACTGTTTCCAAAAGAAAAAGAAAATCTAAGGTCTTAGAAGAACATTTGATACCTTTCTTACAGAAGAGTATTCAAACTTTCCATGCAAGTTCTATTTTTCAAAAGGAAGCTGTTGAACTACGTGAGTTGTGGCAATTTTTCAAAGAAAGTGATTGGGAAGATGAAACTTTGCTGATAAACTTTTTGGAAAATTTAAATTATTTGCAGCAGCAATCAACGGTTCTTTTAAATCGCGAGTTACATTTTAAGAAATTATCACAACGTTTAGAGTTCCTTTCTACTATTTTCCTAGACCCAAAAGAATACAATATGGCACCTCAAGAACATGTTCAAAGATTGAGAAACGATCTGTTAAATGTTATTATAAAATTGTTTGATCGAAACCCACTGAATGAAAGTCCCGAGCAAGACCTATCTCCTAAGTCAATGAGGGCTCAAAAGATCGCTAACCTCGAGAAAGGTTTAGATTTATGTACCGCAGCCATGAATAGCACATATGGATCGAAGAACTCAGCCGCCGAACCCGAAATCCAAACTGAGCATAATAATTCCATTCCAAGTCCAGCAAAGTTCACCAATCAAGAAAAACAAAGATTAAAGAAGAATAAAAATTCTCTAGAGTTCATACCAATTGGTTACGATGAAAATATGCTTAATACAAGAACTCCTCAGAGATCGGGTAAACACAAGAAACCAGATTTGGATATTACACCCATTTCTCAATTTCGAAAAGAAGAGAATGACCCCTTACAAAAGTTCTTCCAAGAGCAGAACGGCTTCAATGATCGATCTATGAATGCTAATAGATAGTTTTTTTTTTTTTTTTTTTTTTTAATATACATATCTGAGATCAATTTCATGTACGTGAAGAGGAATGGCGCTGTCGCGATATCGAGCAACTTGATGGGAGTCCAAGGTCAGTTTAACATAATTCAGCAAGTAAGAAAAGAGGAGGAGGAAAACAAAAATAAAACAAAAAAAAAAAAGCTGAGATGACTACTCCTGGCTCCACTGAAGATTCTTCAGCTAGTGGCACATCCGGAAGACAGGGAATTCTATCATTTTTCCAAAATACAAAGACTAAAGAAGAAGATGGTGTAATCAATTTGGTGGATAGCGATGATGAGAAGAGCAGTGAGAATGAAGAACGGGTATCAGCACCGAAGTCTGAGGCAGAATTGGAGGTTAAACAGGAAAATCAGGATGAGGATTCCAGCGACAAAAGAGAGTCATCTAGCAAGATGAAGCAATTGAAGGAAGTCGTGGTATTCCCAGAGTCGACAGAGGGCAAGCTTAAGCAGAAGGAGGAACAGAAGCAAAGACGTGAAGAACTGAGGGAACAGAAGGAAGCTGACAAGCAACGACGTGAAGAACTAAAGAAACAGAAGGAGGCTGACAAGCAACGTCGTGAAGAAGAGAAATCAAGAAGAGAAAATGAAAAAAAAGCTAAAGAGGAGGAAAAATTGAGAAAAGAGAATGAGAAAAAGGCAAAGGAAGAGGCGAAGGAAAGATCACAGGCGCGTATTGGTAATTTCTTTAAAAAGGTTACTGATTCCAGCAAGACAACCCAAGTTCGTTCTGACTATGAAAAATTCTTCTTACCATTTTACACCAAGGAAGGTGTTGTGGTTAATCGACCCAAGCAGTTATCATACGTAGAGCTCGATGAAAGCAAAAATCGAATTGATTCACTCCTAAATCGAGGTGATAGTGACAACAAGATAATAGAATGGTTAGACTTGGGGCAGAAGACTGTCAAGACTTCTCTTCCAATAGCTTATCAAGCGGTGTCTTTACTTCAACAAATGACTTCTAAGGAAAAATCAGATGAAGAACTACAGGGTCTGCTATCATTGATTCCGCATAAATATATCAAATTTTATGAAAATGTGAGACCACCTTACATGGGAACTTACTCTAAAGACGTAATTTTACCAACGGACGATCCATTCTCTATTCACAATACTGGCTATAATTACGATTACGATTCAGATTTAGAATGGGTTAATGAAGAAGAAGAAGAAGTAGAAGGTGGCGTAGAAAATTTGGAGAGCGGCGAAGAAGATGAAGATGAAGAAGAAGAGGAGGCAAGTGAAGGTGAGTTTGATGGTTTTTTAGATACCGAAGATAATGGCAATCAAAGTGGTTCTGGTAAGAAAAAATTTATAGGACCCTTGATACCAACTGTATGTCTTCGAAAGAACAAAGGTCAAATGGAAGAGGATGATAAGCACTACTTTAATATGATAGCGGTACAACGCCTGATAGAGGAACAGCCATTTCCCATAGATCCCAATCAACATATTAAGCCTCATGGTGAAACTGTTAAAAAGACAGCGACAGACTCTCAAAACGATTCGTCATCTTCACAATCTGTATCGCCGGAGAAAAAGAGCAAATCGTTCATATCTGAACCCAAAGACTTATTGAAGCTTTTTGATGAGATCCAAGATAGTACATTTTCATTGGGTACTGTCACAGAAATTGCACAAAAAAATCTACCGCTTTACAGTAAGCAAATGATTAAAAATACAGTTAAAGAGTATGCTGTCAAGACTAGTTGGGGGTCATCACGTAAATGGGTTATAAAGGATCCTCAGCACTGGGAAAAGCTTCGCTCTGCATGTGACAACACTTGAATAGATTCAGGTTTAAGGAAAGCTAAGAGATTCGCTTATAGAACTAGTTAGAATCAAACACAATTTTTATGTCATTTGGTCAGAGTAATCTTGTTTTCTGCTGATCTTCACTTTGTATTATTAGTTTACTTAACAAAGCGAAATTTTCGAGACATCTCATCCTGTATAAAACCACATGCTACAATTGTAACTACACTTAAGGACACAATCATCATAAGAATTCGTTTGATAAAGAGCTGACGCCGTTATGTCTGATCATCCTAGCTCACCTGCACATCATTCCGACCAAATACCACCTGAATCTTCTTCACCTGTTCCGAATCCAGCGTCAGAAATCGGAAGACCATCCTCACCGATACAGCCCTCTTCGCCTGCTCAACCGTCATCTCCAGCACTCTTTTATCATACATCGTCATCAGCACAAGATACCTTTGGACAAGATGGCTCTCAAAATCCCAATGCTCCAGTTGGGACAGCAGCGGGTTCATCACCTTTCAAATATCCGTCATCTCAAGCTCAGTCATCCGACAACTATGCATCATCTCAAGCAAGGAATGAACCTAGAATGACCTCTACCCATTCTAATAGAAGTGACCGTTTGATGCCAATGTCCACATCGTCACAAGGTAGCCGAAGTGGCCATAGAGCTATGATGAGAAGGAATGATATTCATGCCTCTGATCTTTCCTCTCCTAGGAGATTTATAGAATTTGATCACCCATCTAATATTAATACATCGTCATCATCATCGGCGCCACCATCAGAGGCTGGTGGTGAGCCTCTAAGAATTATTTGGGGTACGAATGTAAGTATTCAAGAGTGTGCCAATAATTTCCGCAATTTTCTTATGACTTTCCAATACAAGTACAGAAAAATGCTAGATTCCAGAGAACAATTTATCGATAATATTACCGATGAAGAGTCCTATTATGTCAGACAACTGACCGAAATGAGGGAATTGGGGACCACTAACCTGAATTTAGATGCTAGAAATCTACTGGCCTATAAACCGACGGAAGAACTCTACTACCAACTTTTGAATTATCCACAAGAAGTTATTTCAATTATGGATCAAACTATAAAGGATTGTATGGTTTCATTGGTTGTGGACAATAATATAGATTACGACTTGGATGATATAGAAACCAAATTATACAAAGTTAGGCCTTACAATGTGCAAATCCAGAAAGGTATGCGCGAACTGAACCCCAATGATATCGATAAATTGATTGGTTTAAAAGGTCTAGTTCTAAGATGTACTCCAGTTATTCCCGATATGAAAGTTGCTTTTTTTAAATGTAATGTTTGTGATCATACGATGGCGGTGGAAATTGATAGAGGAATCATTCAGGAACCAGCCAGATGTGAACGTGTCGATTGTAATGAACCCAATTCTATGTCGTTGATACACAACAGATGTTCTTTTGCAGATAAACAAGTGATTAAATTACAGGAAACCCCGGATTTAGTGCCTGATGGTCAAACACCCCATTCCGTGTCATTATGTGTCTACGACGAACTAGTTGATTCTTGCCGAGCAGGTGATAGAATTGAAGTTACAGGAACTTTCAGATCGATTCCAATGAGAGTAAATCCCAGACAAAGAGTTCTCAAATCACTCTACAAGACATACGTGGACGTCGTCCACGTTAAAAAAGCGTCCGACAAAAGACTAGGTGTGGATACTTCGACCGTAGAACAAGAGCTTTTACAAAATAAAATAAATCATAGTGAGGTTGACGAAACTAGACAAGTTACAGACCGAGATATCGCAAAGATTCATGAAGTGTCCCAAAGAGAAGATCTTTATGAACTACTGGCACGATCTATTGCACCAAGTATTTTTGAGTTAGATGATGTCAAAAAGGGAATCTTGTTACAACTGTTTGGCGGTGCTAATAAAACGTTTGCTAAAGGCGGTCGTTATAGAGGAGATATTAATGTTTTGTTATGTGGTGATCCATCTACTTCAAAATCCCAAGTTTTACAGTATGTCCACAAGATTGCTCCACGCGGTGTCTACACTTCGGGTAAAGGCTCATCCGCTGTTGGTTTAACAGCTTATGTGACAAGGGATGTTGATACAAAACAATTAGTCCTCGAAAGTGGTGCCCTTGTCTTATCTGATGGAGGTGTATGTTGTATTGACGAATTCGATAAGATGAGCGATTCCACGAGATCAGTCCTTCACGAAGTCATGGAGCAACAAACAATTTCCATTGCAAAAGCTGGTATCATCACCACTCTAAATGCAAGAGCTTCCATTTTAGCAAGTGCTAACCCCATAGGTTCTAGATACAATCCCAATTTGCCTGTCACTGAGAACATTGATTTACCTCCACCGTTATTGTCGAGATTTGATTTAGTTTATCTGGTTTTAGATAAAGTCGATGAAAGTATGGACAGGGAATTGGCTAAGCATTTGACAAGTCTCTACTTAGAAGATAAACCGCAAAATGCCTCCAACGATGACGTTTTACCAATCGAATTTCTAACGATGTACATTAATTACGCCAAAGAGAATACCAACCCAACAATAACAAGAGCGGCTAAGACTGAGCTGGTAAGGGCATACGTTTCCATGAGGAAAATTGGTGATGATTCGAGATCTGATGAAAAAAGAATTACAGCTACAACAAGACAACTAGAAAGTATGATCCGTCTTGCTGAAGCTCATGCAAAAATGAGACTATCCAACGAAGTGGATGTTGATGATGTACAGGAGGCTGTTAGGCTAATCAGGTCTGCCATCAAGGATTACGCAACTGATCCAAAGACTGGTAAAATTGATATGCAGTTAGTACAAACTGGCAAATCTGTCATTCAGCGGAAATTACAGGAGGATCTCGCAAGAGAAGTACTTAGGGTAATTACAGATTACTCTTCTGATTCCATAACCTTTAATGAATTATCAAGGCAAATTAATGAGCACTCTCAGGATAGAGTAGATTCTTCAGATATTTCCGAGGCGCTTTCAAGATTGCAACAGGAGGACAAACTGATTGTGCTCGGTGAAGGCATCAGAAAATCAATCCGTCTAAATGGCCGTGTATAATTAATATGTAATATCCTTTTTTATTTCCTTCCATTTTTTTATTTCATTTTTTTTTTTTTTTTATTTTTATACTATGGTTTCTGTTTAGTTGCTTTGTTTCGGACTACATCAGGAGGTTACAAATGGATATGGGTGATTCTACCCAACTCGGAGCCGCTGATAAAGCCTACGCTACTCACAAGTTTCCATTAATCAAGGCCTTCGAAATATATGATCTGGTTATATCATTACCATATATTCGGCGGCCAATTATCGTATTGTGATTGGTCGGTTGGTACAATAATTTTTCACGACTCAAATTTTTCAATATCCGGATGCTCCAGGAGAAAAAAAATTCAAGAGGTTTGAAACTTAAAGAGTCACCAGTAACGTAAAAACATTGGGACCATTGACGGACCAATAGAGCACGAAACCTGTAAGCATTGTAATATTCTGAAAGATGTTGGGTAAGATTCAGTCAATTACTACCGGCTTGCTTTCCAAGTCAAGCGTCTTGGCCACAAAGACAGTTTACTACGGTAAAGTGGGCGCTGAACTATCCAAGCAAATCTACTTGAAAGAAAGGTTGCAGCCACCATCAATTGATGAATTTAAGAGAGCTTACGTCGGATTTTATCAAAAGGGCATTTTCTACGCATCTAGACCAAAGGATATCATTAGTCTTGTGCAAACCTTTAACAAAGATCACTATATCAAATTCACTGCATACTTTGTGCAATTATTGGGCTTCTACTCTGTGGGTGAAATAATTGGTAGAAGAAATGTTGTTGGTTACAAGGACCACAGCAATCACCATTAAGAAATAAAAAAGATCGGCAGCATTTTTTTTTTTTTGAACTTGTCATGATGATACATTGACGCTTTCCATTCTGTTATATTCATCCAGTACATATGTACATATATATATAATACATCTACGAGGAACAAAACAAATGAAAAAGACTAACAACTGAATTAATCTTCAATTTCGTGCTTTCTCTTCTTGGATGCTTCAATCATGCTCTGTTTACGCTTCCTTTTAATTTTATCAACTTTGGGTACTGTACTGATAGGTTTACGATCAACGCGGACTTTGCCTTTCCTCAGCGATTCCTTCTCTCTCTTCGACAATTTAGAAATCCTGTCCATCCATTCTGCAACTTCGCATCCACTTTGTCTCATGACGTTAATGATTGGTTTAATTGCCAATGTATCTTGCTTTGTATAAAATGTCACCGCTTTACCCTGACGATTATTTCTACCGGTTCTACCAATCCTATGCACATATGCCTGAGCAGTTTGAGGGACATCATAATTTACAACCAAGTTAATTCCCTTGAAATCAATACCACGAGCTAAAACATCGGTACAAATTAAACACCATAGATCACCAGACTTGAACCTTTCAATAATTTTATCCCTTTGCAACTGTGTTCTTTCAGCATGTAAAACATCAACGTTGAGCCCATCATACATCAATTCATGATACAACGCCTTAGCTCTGGTGATCGATTCTAAAAAGATTATTATGGGCGGTTTAAACTCACCTTCTTGAACCATCCGTCTAACGGCAATTAATTTACCTTCTTCGTTACCACAAAACACTAGTCGTTGATCAATATTAGTATTAGCACCTTCCTTGTGACCAATGATAACTCTTACAGGATCTGTCATTATGCTTTGAGCAATTTCTTCTACATTAGATGGGATGGTAGCCGAAAACATAGATTTACGAAGCCTTGGATCATTACAAGCACTTAAAATATCGTCTGTCTGCTCCACAAAGGTCTTATCAAACAATTTATCTGCTTCATCAAATATTAAATGTCTAACATTCGAAAGATCTAATGCCTCATTTTTAACTACATCTATCAGTCTTAAAGGTGTGGAAATGATAAGGTCATACTTTTTATCACTAACAACTTTATTTCTCAGTTTAGCACTTAAAGATTTGGATAAAATAGCAACTTGCAATGGTTTTTTCTTACCAAGGAAAATTTTGTGAGATAGTTTCACACATTCAACGAAAATTTGATTTGCCAATTCCTTTGTAGGAGATACTACCAAACCTTTTAAACCTTGTACGTCTCTACCTTCAATGATCTGTTGCAAAAGTGGTATTAAAAAGGCTATTGTTTTACCGGAACCTGTTGGTGCACAAGACAAAATATCACGTCCATGAAGAGCTAACGGAATACCTTCGCACTGAATTGGTGTCGGTTCGGTGAAACCGTTTTCTATTAAATTGTCTAAAAGTCTCTTATCGAATGAAAACCTTGAAACCAGATCTTCGAACGACCCAATCGGTAGTGGCACATCACTACCACTAACGTTACCTCCGTAGGACTTACGCAATACTTTGGCTTCTTGTTCATTTGTAATTTTAGGCTCCAGATTATCAATGTCTTTTTGGTTAGATTCATCATCGGACTCCTCATGTTTTTTCTCACTTCTGGCAGTTTCAACATTTTTTAATATTCTCTTATTATGGAAGAAGTCAAGCTCCTTGGTTATATTTCCATCATCCAACTTCTTATCTTTCTTTGCATTAGTATCTTCAGCCATGCTAAAATCCGTCGATTTTATGGGGCCCTTCCGATCTTTACGCAAGGAAGCACCCCTCGTCAGTACTTTAAAAATATCCATTGCTTCACTTTCAGTATAACAAGTAATAATCAAGGAATATTCTTCTGCCTAATCTGCTCCTTCTATGATCTTTCTCAAATACTACTACACTTCATCTCATCTCATCTCATCTCATCGCTTTCCATGTTAAAATTTTGATAAGCGTCCGAAACGACCTCGGTAGACATCGGACAGTTATCGTAAATCTCAAAATACTATTTTGATAGAATACATACGGAAGTGGTTCGTGTTACTTATAATTATATGGTAAGATGATCAGCTGTAGCTTCCTTTACCCTTTGATGCAATTCAGCAACTTTTTCAGCGGTGTCCATAAATAGTTGGAATTCTTCAACCACTGTGGAGACCAAGGCATTCAGACCGGTCTTTACAGCGAAAACGTCCAACGAATCATTTGAAGTACCACCTTCGAATCCATCAGTTCTGGAACCGAATACATCACTATCAATTCCGTTTACTGCACTTTCAATATCTGAGAGTACCCTGAAGTATTCGTCCAACTTATTTTGGTAGACTTGTAATTTATGGTGGAAAAATTTATCCAATTCCATTGATGAAATCTTACTACCTGGGGTAAGTAATTGTTGTAATATTATAGAGAAGGTCTGTGTATCTGTTAGATTTGAATCCGTGACTTCCTTAATAGACGTCAATTTTCTCAAATCTTGCGCCAGTGATTGGTTTGCTAAGGATTCAAATTTCAGTAGATATGAAATGTCTCTGGGTACTGAACCAATTAGTTCTTTGTGCTCTGCAGTATCTGCCTTCAAATGTTGCGAAATTTGTACTTGCCTTTGAACGTACTGATCTAATTGTTCTATTTCTTGACGTAACTGTGGGGGTAGATCTATTATTCTTGTCATAGTAGTAACTGGAAGTTGAGAAATTGAATTTATAGCAGGTTGCGGAGGAGCCTGTTGCTGTTGTGGGACACCACCAATGGTGGAAACATTATTACCGAATAACGAAGTTCCTGCAGGTTTCGAACCAAAGAGACCCCCACCACCTCCACCTGCAGTATTAGCAGTGTTAGTGTTTCCAAATAACGAAGAACCTCCAGCATTGTTACTAGCGTTGTTCCCAAAAAGACCCCCGCCTGTGGTTGAGCTGTTATTGTTTCCAAATAATGATGTGCCTGCTGGCTTGGAACCAAATAACCCACCACCAGTACCTGTAGAAGTATTATTATTGGTGTTCCCAAAAAGGCCCCCAGTACCACTGGTATTGCTGTTGGAACTGCCAAACAATCCTCCACCGCTGGTATTTGCATTGGTACCTGTGTTACCAAAGAGACCACCGCCTCCAGTCGTATTGTTGTTCGCATTTCCAAAGAGGCCACCACCACTTGTGTTGTTTGTATTACCGAAGAGACCACCACTTCCAGCATTAGTATTTGCACCACCAAACAACCCACTACCACCTGTGGTATTATTAGGATTAGTACTGCCAAAGGAACTTCCTCCAGCATTGTTCGTGTTGGTATTACCAAAGAGACCACCACCAACGCCCCCGGAGTTGGTATTGGTATTTGTATTATTTCCAAAGAGACCGCCTCCACCGGTATTGGGCTGAGCAGGTTTACCAAAACTAAATCCTGTACCAGTAGTGCCGCTGTTGGCAGGTTTAGCTCCAAACAATCCACCACCAGTCGTAGATCCCTGGTTTTGACTACCAAACGAAAATCCACCACCGGAATTACCAGCTGGTGGGTTGTTATTAGGTTGACCAAAGCTGAATCCTCCACCTGAACTTGTGTTACCTGTATTGTTGTTTTGACCGAAAAGACTACCAGTACCACTGGAGCCAGCAGATGCAGGTTTACCGAAACCAAACATACTTGAAGCAAAAAATCAAATGAAGGGCCTCAAATCCAGTCCACAGCTGAATTGGTTATTTCAAAAGGTTTATCTTTCTCATCTTTGGAATAGATTCGTTTGTATTCTGTTCTTTTTTTTGATTGAGATTCAAACCTTGTTGAAAGTACGTTCGTCAACAATGATGATAATACTCTTTCGGCGGTTATATATTTCAAGGCCAACTGGCGGTAAAAGAAAGAAAGAAAGAAGAAAAAAAGATAGTGAAATACTTTAAATATTAATTGTGAGATGTGAGAGCTTAAGCAGGAGGGAGGAGGGACTTTGGTTTAGAAAAGTTGCGTTAAGAAGCCAGTCTTAAGGGATGAAAAGCCTATGTTGGGTGCTACAAGGGACATATACGAAAAGTATAGATCTTATTTGCAGCTTTCCAGATATCTTCCTTGCTACTTCTAACTCTGAGAATATATTTTAATATACGCCTTTATTCTTTATATTGTTGACATTATTTAGTTCAGATTTGAACTTGCGAAAATCTCAGTCTTCAAAAGCGAAAGCAGGATCACCGATTACAACTTCTTTATATTAACTTTCTATCCATGAAACAATAAAGAAGCTCTTTCCTTTACTGAATTCTAAACAAAGACCCTGAAGTAAATAAGACTTTAGCGAACAAACAATTTGTCAAAGTTGATATACTAAAAGCTCTATAATACTGCGAAAGGAAGTTATCTAGTAAATTTTTTATAAGAAAAGCAAGACTCCCATGGACCTTTAGTCTCTAAAAAATATATAAGTTTTCCAATCTGAAGCTGATTCTGAGTAATGCATAATGGGAAACCGCCATTAACTAGCCGCCAAGGCTTTCATAACAATTCTCTACAGTTGTATGTTACCCGGTCAACAGAAAGCGAACGATTCAGAAAAACGTGTAGCGGTGGCAAAGCATATTACAAGATAAATGTGTTTCA
>JAJLXU010000008.1:92034-168019 GCA_030571545.1 Zygosaccharomyces gambellarensis
CTGGCAAAGTTGGTATTTGGAGACTCTTCAAGTTTCCACGATAATCTGAAAGATTTCGATTTTGAACTTTGGAACCAGGAAGAGGAAGAATTAGATGATGGTTATGATGCTGCACATGAGAATGAGAGTGAAGAACAAAATGATCAAGATGCCCATATACCGTTTTTTCGTTCCTTCTTTTTTCCCATAATTTGACACGTCTATATATATAATCTCTTTTTTTTTTTTTTTTTTTTCTTTTCTTTCTATATTGCCATTGGTGTTTGTTGAAAAGAATTGAAGGTTTTAAAGGAATAGACGAAAGGACAAAAAATAGAGAAGTGGCAATTTCTGGTCTTTGAATTATACTTGTAACTATAGCATATTTCTTTCCAACTCCATTTTCCAAAATAAACGAATACGTTTAAAAGAAAAAAATCATGGGTATTCCAAAATTCTTCAAATACATTGCCGAAAGATGGCCTATGATCCTACAGCTGATCGAAGGTCAGCATATACCTGAGTTTGACAATCTCTATTTGGATATGAACTCCATTCTCCATACTTGTACACATGGTAATGACGACGATGTGACGAAGAGACTAACGGAGGAAGAAGTATTTGGGAAAATATTTGTCTACATCGATCATTTGTTCCATGTAATTAAACCTAAAAAGGTTTTCTACATGGCAATTGATGGTGTGGCACCTCGTGCTAAGATGAACCAACAAAGGGCTCGTAGATTTAGAACTGCGATGGATGCTGAAAGGGCTCTAAAAAAGGCAATTGAGAATGGCGAGGAAATTCCAAAGGGTGAACCTTTTGATTCTAATTCTATTACTCCCGGTACTGAATTCATGGCAAAATTAACTAAAAACTTACAATATTTTATTCACGACAAGATTACGAATGATTCTCGTTGGAGAGATGTAACAATTATTTTTTCAGGTCATGAAGTACCTGGTGAAGGTGAGCATAAAATTATGGATTTTATCAGGAACATTAGAGGTCAAGATGATTACAATCCTAATACGAGACATTGTATATATGGGCTTGACGCCGACTTGATCATGTTGGGATTGTCAGTGCACGCTCCTCATTTTGCACTTTTGAGGGAAGAGGTCATATTCGGTAAAAAAGCGAAACAGACAACAACACTAGAGAATCAAAATTTTTACCTGTTACACATTTCATTGATGAGAGAGTATATGGAATTAGAATTTCAAGAAATTGCTGATGAGTTGCAATTTGAATATGATTTTGAACGTATACTTGACGATTTCATTTTAGTCATGTTTGTTATTGGTAATGATTTCTTGCCCAACTTACCCGAGCTTCACTTGAACAAGGAGGCATTACCACTGTTGATGAAAACTTTTAAGCAGGCACTTTTACATGCAGATGGTTATATCAATTGCAATGGTCAGATAAATTTAAAGACCCTGAAATTATGGTTGCATTATTTGTCCCAATTTGAGTTGATGATCTTTGAAAAAGACGATATCGATGTTGAATGGTTCCATCAGAGATTGGAAAATATTTCGCTTGAGGGTGCTGAACAGAGGGAACGTTCGGGTAAAAAACTATTGGTTAAACAACAAAAGAAAATTGTAGGTTATGTTAAGCCATGGATTCTTGATGTGGCGGCTAAAAGATACCCAGCTGATCTTCCTGAAGAAGAAATTCCCACCTTGAAGCTAACCAATGAGGAAATCAAGGAGAATCTGGATTTTTTAAAGCAATTTGCATTTGATTTAGGTTTGTTTGTTGCTCACTCCAGATCTGATGATAGCTATTCTCTAAAATTGGATCTTGATGCTATAAACCCAACGGAAAATGAAGAAGAGCATGAAGAACGTCAAAAGAACATGAGGAGGACCATAAAGAGATATCAACAAGCAATCTTGGTGGAAGATGGTGATGAACTTAATAAGGAGAAAGAGACTTATGATGAAAGGTTTTCCGAGTGGAAGGATCGTTATTACAAGAACAAATTAGGTTTTAGTATAAATGACACTGAGAAATTGACTGATATCACTGAGAATTACGTAGAAGGTCTACAATGGGTTTTGTACTACTATTACAGAGGCTGTGCCTCTTGGGGTTGGTATTACCATTATCATTATGCTCCACGTATATCTGATTTGGAATTAGGTTTGAATCAAATCCTAGAATTTGAGAAGGGTAAACCTTTCACGCCTTTCCAACAGTTAATGGCAGTTTTACCTGAGAGATCTAAGAATTTGATCCCTGCTCCGTTTAGACCATTAATGTTCGATGAAAAATCTCCTATTATCGATTTCTATCCAGCTGAAGTTGATACAGACAAGAATGGTAAGACTGCCGACTGGGAAGCTGTTGTTTTGATTTCATTTGTTGATGAGCAGAGATTAAAAGATGCAATGGCTCCGTTAATGCCCAAATTGACGCCAGACGAGAAGGCAAGAAATGTTGCAGGAAAAGATTTGATTTATTCATTTAATCCTCAAGTGGATGATGTTTATAAAAGTCCACTAAAGGGTTTATTTTCCGATATCGAACACAACCACTGTGTGGAGAAGGAATTTATTCCTCCTAAAATCGAGGAACGTCAGTTTCGTTACGGTCTTTTACCCAATGCTAAAACCGGGGTCAACCTTTTGGCTGGTTTTCCAACTCTTAAAACATTACCTTTCACTTATGAGTTGCTACATAATGAAACGAGGGTTTTCACCAGTCCTTCAAAGAGAGAATCTATGGTTTTGCATATGAAGAACATCTACTCAGAAAATAGCCTTTCTCTTGATGTTTTAGCCAAGAGGTACATGGAGAAAGTGGTTTATACAAGATGGCCTTACTTAATGGAATCCAAGTTGGTTTCAATTTCTGATGGTGAAAATATTTTTGAAATCGATCACAATGACTTTGGTAAGGATTCCAAACTCATTAGTAGGTTTTTGAATGAAGGTGAAAAAAAACTGTTTAAAACCATGGCAGCTAACTTAAGAAGTGAGTACCAATCTCATAAAGCTGTTGACATTGGTGATGTATCTGTCATTGTGAAGGTTTTACCGGGGGCAGATTTAGTAAGAGATGCAAGAGGTGCCTACAGAAAGAGTTTCCAAAATGAACCCAAGTATTATCCATTGCAATTGATGGTAGAAACTGTTGCAAACGAAGATGAAAGGTATAAAGAAAAGGATCCAATTCCAATCGACCAAGAGTTTCCTCAGGGTTCACAGGTTATATTTTTGGGTGACTATGCCTATGGTGGGAAGGCTATCGTCGACGGCTACAGTAACCCTACGAGATTGAAGTTGACTGTTAAAAAAATGTCTTTGAGGTCAGAACCAAATGTCGGTAAGGACAGATTCAGGATCGATACCAACCTTGTGAAATATTTCCCCTCATTTATCGTATCGAAGAGATTGCAATTACACCCTCTATTTTTATCCAAAATAACTTCAAGATTTATGATTGCTGATCAAGCTGGTAAGAATATCAATGTCGGTATTACTGTAAAGTTTGAAGCTCGTCATCAGAAGGTCTTAGGTTACGCCAGAAGGAACTCGAAGGGATGGGAGTACTCAAACTTGGCTATTGATTTGATTAATCAGTACAGAACTTTGTTTCCTCAATTTTTCAATAAGTTAGCTGCAATCCAGGGCAGCAGTATGCCTTCTATTCAAGAGCTTTTCCCTGAATTATCTCGTGAAGAGTGCACTAAGCTGTTAAAAGACGTTACAGCCTGGTTGAAGACCGTTACAGAAAAATTTGTGAATGTATCCTTGGAAAGTGACTCCTTGACGAAGGTTTCCATGCAAGCGGTTGAAGATTATATTGAAAAATACTCCTCTTATTTGGACCAAACCGAGAAAAAGCAATTAGCAAAGGTTCCATGTGAGGCAGTCTTGGATTCTAAATCCTCATTTGCTTTGTTACGTAGCCAAAGGTTCGAATTAGGTGATCGTGTTGTTTACATTCAAAATTCTGGTAAAGTCCCATTGTTTTCGAAAGGTACCGTAGTTGGCTACACTACCTTAGGTATGTCTCTGTCGATACAAGTTCTATTCGATAATGAAATTGTTGCGGGCAATAACTTTGGTGGAAGACTCAGGACCAATCGTGGTCTGGGACTTGATGCTTCTTTCCTTCTCAACCTCACCAACAGACAATTTGTCTACCACTCCAAGGCATCGAAGCAAGTTGCCAAGAAACCAGCGCCAACCACAGCACCAAAACAGCAGGTTATTGATGTGAAGAGGAAGAGAGCACACGATCTATTGAGTCATATCAAGAAGAATGAGAGCCAGAATCCAAAAGGAGAAATTGACACAACGAAAGTAGCTGATGAGAAGGAAAAAAACACTACCGGAGAACATGGTTCAACTTTGGCATTTGTTAAAACTGCCAATCCTTCTTCGAACCCTGATCCTGCTAGTATGATTTACAATGCTGTCTTGAACCAATACGTACCTAACGGTTCCAATTTTAGTGCACCGGGTGGTCCCAAGCCATCTAGTATTCCTTATCAACTACAACAAAGCTTTCCACCACAACCACCAATGATGCATATGCCTCCACCACTCACTAGTATGCCTGTGCCACCACCGTATGGTGCTATGCCACCTCCATCTATGGGGGGTTTTCCTCAGCCAGCAATTCCTGATGGTTCATACAAGGGGCCTCCAATTGATGAAAACAAGACAGATGGATTAAAGCGGGCACTTCAATCTGGTTCTCATGAAAAGCCTAGCGAAGGTAAACCAGTTTATGTTAAACAACGTCATGGTGGTAAGCCTTATGCTGGTAAACCATCCAATGAAAAGCCACATGGTCTAAAGTCCGCTGGAAACATCAAGCAAGGAGGGCCTAAGCCTAATGGTGGTAAATCCAACAGTAACAAATTCAATAAGGATAAAGATGCTTTCGGAAAGAATCATTTGCAAAAGGGGAGTGCGAATGGTAACCGTAAATTTGCGAGCGGAGGCAGTAAACCCAAGCCTAAATCAAAAACACCTGTCGGTGAAGTGGGCAATTGAAGTGCAATAATGAATAATTTATATATATAATTAATTTGAGTTAATAGTCCTCTCGTGAAGCATATTCCTGTTGCTTTCTCTCATTGAGTTCATTCTGTTTGATGAACCATTTTTTTTCAAATCCATTTGATCTATCAACACCATCCCATCTACATCCCGGCGCAATCCCAAACCTATTTTCAGGATAAAGTTTATTATAAAGCATTCTTCCCATAGATGACAAAGGCTGCTGATAGTCATGAGGCGAGGTATCGAACGTTCTCGCAGGATCTTCAAAACCCGTTGATTGTTTCCCATGTCTTTCGTTCGGTACCCGGGTAAGTCCATTTCGAACCATGAATAGCTGTACTTCACCCATGTTTAACTCTCGTATTTTTCTTTGTCGTAGTACTTCCCTAAGGTCTGTCTCTTTTTCTTCTTTATTCAAAAGTTCTTGATAATTGGTGACCTTGTGTCCCTTTTCATCTCTAACTACAGTTTCTCGATTCTTCTGAAATATCTGACTATTTTGCTGCTTATTAAATTCTTGTTGCTTGATCTGAGATTCAACTTGCTTTGTGGTCTGCAGTCCTGCATATGCTCCCGATGATAGTTTTACTTTATCCACCTCCTGTTTATTAACATCGGTATTATGAGCACTGTTATCACTGAGTTTCTTATCAACCATTTCATTTGTGTCCAAATTCTTCCACAGGGTTTTGACCTTAGCTTTTTTGCTCGTTTCTGCATTAAAGGTAGGTGCATTTCTGGTAAACCTCTTCTGTGAGCTTTCGGTAATGTTTAATTTATTATTACTTGATGCTTGATTGATTTTATCATTTGAATTCTTTTTCTGCTTCTTAGACTTGCCACCTCCTGAACCATATAAATCTTTGAGATAGCTGTTTAGCGACATATTACAAAGTAACTTTGGTTGGAGGAGTGTCAATAATTTCAACGTTAAGTGTTGGTTAGTAGATTAAAGATGATCTTCGCGATGAGCTTCGAAATATAAACGCTTTCATGTTGGACAAAAAGCATTGTACAGAAAAGTAAAGTTAAGTCAAAAAAAGTCAATGCAGCTCCAGTCTAATCTTGCAATACTTCTAGAATTCGAATTAGATCGGCTTCTAGCGGTTCAGAGTGATGTGACAGTACTCATATCTAAACGTGTACGAGAACTGATAGACAAGACAAAAGAAATACATGATAACTACTCTGAAATGCATAATCGGGATGAAAATGGGGGTAAGGATAATGTAGAGATGCTTGGGGATGGCTCAGATAATCAGCAGGTAGACGAAGATGAAGATAGTGAAGATTTTATTTTGACCCAGTTGGACCAACACGCTAAAGAAAAGCTATGGACACATGAGAATGAAGAATTAGTAACACTACGTGCTGAATTGCCTAAAGCTGACATTAGCTCCCCTTTAAAGGAAAGCCAGAGCCAATCAGATTCCTATGATCGCATAAAGGCTAATTCCAAGAAACATAATGTGGATTCGGAGGTTGATAAACTACCGCCTACCAATAAAACTGATGATGAGAATAGAACCACTGATAATAAAGAGGATCTTAATGTTGTAAAAAGGTTATGTATTCGTTCGCCTAATGTCGAATCTACTGTTCCGCGGACGAATCTTAACATCAATCCATTAACAGGTAAACCGTGGATATTAGAAGACTTCAAGAGGAATGAAGATAGTAATAGCGTCAAGAGAGGCCAAAAGAATTTGAGAATACAGAAATTTTATGCAGAAGGGTGTCCTCCACCAGAAATTGGCAGACGATCTTTAATTGATAAAGCTTCTTTTGAAGATCCCGAAGATAATTCTTGTGAATTTGAAAACCTGAGAGATAGGTCTCATTCACCACCAGGTTTTGGTAGATTGGACTTCCCCAACACACAAGAAAGACTTGATGATAAGCAAAAATCCCAAAACATAATATTCCATAAAACCAAATGGAGGTTTCGTAAGGCAACTAGTCACGCAATCCCGCCATATGAAAGAGAGTTTTTATTTAAGAATGATAGGCTAAACGAAATAATTGATAATGGAACGTTTGAGTGGAATGATGCAGAATTACAGATATATATGAGGAATTAAATCCGTCACTCGAATTTTGGGATGCATGGTAATGATTATAATAATGATTATAATAATGTCATTAAAAAGTAAATAAGATAGAAGGTTAAATATATTATACATTAATTTATCTGTCCGACGTAATATTCTTCAAATAACTATGAAACTTTGTGTAAACGTCATAGTTGAAAAATGAAAAATTGCTATCGAGATCGATAAATACCTTAGCGACTTGACAACTCTTGTAGTAATAATTTAGGTAGTTACTACTGTAAGGGTCAACTGTTGGACTAAAGAAATCAGTTTGGTAAGAATCCTCAACGGTAATAGGCTGAGAGGAAGATTTCAACTTTTTGAAAAATGAAGTAAAGGAGTTGGAAATTGTTGGAATTTCTTCGTCAAAATCATGAGTTGGCGGCTTAAAGTCCTTCTCAGGCATCGGGAAAAGACCTTTAAACATTTCATAAGCAGCCAGAGTGAAACCAAACTGAGGTGAACTCCTTAAAACACGAGCACCACCACCTTTGAAAAAGCTTTTGAAATTTTCCTCCCTCAAAATTGTCTTAATTGCATGCAAAATATTATGATATTTAACTTCACCTTTACGTGGAGCTATCTGTAATCTAGTTTTAATCACATCACAAGGTGTTGTCAAAAATGCCGCTGGCATTCCAGCCAATGCACCCGAAAGGAGCAGCTCCCAAGTTTTCAAACGACTTCTTCCAGTATTACTTTGCGGATCAAAATTGAAGAGATCTCTTTTAACGTGGGCATATGTTGGGAAATAAATTGCAGAAAATGGGACGTCTCTCAGAAGACATGCAGTGACACCTTTATAAAGACCAGTGATTCCCAACTTCTTAATTATGCTAAATGCTGTCACTTGAGATTGAGCCACATTTTCCATGGCGTATTCCGATTTAACTTGTAATCGTATTTTAACGACCTCTAATGGATTTGTGAAGATTACCTGACAGGCTCCCGCAGAGGCTCCCGATAAAATCTCGGATGTCAAGGTGATTTTACCCTTTTTATCCGAGAGGGTTTTTCTCATCATATCATTGATAGTTAATTTGATAGCTTTTTCTGGTGCGACACCTAGCAATTGTGGACCTAATCCAGAATATAACCCTTTTATACCGTCTTTAGAGAGAACTTTGAAAAAACAATCAAAAGAGTTTTTATATTGAGATAAAGACCTTTGTGCCTGCATTCTCGTCTTAACTAAGTCGATAGGGTAGACGACGGTAGCGCCAATGCATCCTGCAACAGATCCTAATGAAAAATTGTAAATGGAGTCAAAGATTGGGTAAAAATAATAATTGGTATAGAGAGAATCTTTTTGGATCCTACGCAATTCCAATTGATGCACTAAATCATTCAAATAATTGGGATTTAAAATTTTCATGAAATCTTCCGTGGTAAGGTTATACCATAAGCTGGTGAGATCAGATCTCGGGATGAAAAGATCGAAAAAACTCGTAGGTTTCACAGATAATGACTTGTGTATAGCAGCACTTTGATGGAATCCTCCTACCAATTCTTGATAAATGTTGTTAAACGTTTCCAACTGTTGACGACGCCCATTTATACCACGGGCATATTCGTTATGAATAAAATCTTCTATTTGAGAATCTTCATGATGCACTTGTAATTTTTTGCGTCTATTATTTTCCTTGGAATTAGCTACAATAGAAAATAACAAATTAATTTGTGATGGTGAAAATTCTATAATGTTGTTGACTTTGTTGTACTGAGTGTTTAAAATTTGTAAAAAATCCGTCTTCTTAATTGGACGTTCTCTAAGGTCTCTTTCACTAAAATCGTTAACTGTGGCATATCTAATAAGAGCTTGGTTCAGTAAATCGAAATTTTGAAATAAATAAAAGATATCCTTGAGGACATTGAATGCAATAGCGTTATTATTAGATTTGATCAAATCTGTATTAGCCAAATTTAGTGATTCGAAGACATCTGTAGAGATGCGATGAGAATAAAACAGTCGTAAAAGATAAATCAATTGATTTTTATTGAGTGCCAGGCACTTTTTTATTGGATCCATGTGTGCCAATTTACTAAATCCAACGTATAATTTTTCGTTTTTCAAATCGTTTTGCAAAATTGTCACGATAGAGTTTAGACTTAAATAAGAACCTTCTTCAATACTGTATGGATAACATTCGTAAAAGTTCAAAAATTTGAATTTATCCCAATCTAGGAATAAATCATTTGTTAGAGCAAATTCATCCTTAGAACAATGTTGTAAAAGTTTAATTGTATTCTTAAATTGGGCCAAGTTTAGGTAAAGGTCATCAAAGCTTAAAAACTTGTTACCATAATTGATTGATTTCACTCTGACGTCGTCTGCAGTCATCCCTGGTTTTACGTTCGCCTGTTTAACTGCATCTTTTAACTGCTGCCGCCGGTTAGCTTTAATCCTTTCCACGTCAAATTTTCTGAAAAATTCAAAAAGAACGATTAAATGGTAGTTATCATGCTCTAATAAGTTGTTAAAATGGAACCAATCATTGATATTTAGATATCCTTTGTTCGCCTCATCAAGTGCAAAGAAAATACATCCAAAAGTATCTGGTGGAATTTGATTTAGATTAAAGGAGTGATCTGTAAATTTCGAATAAAGAGTCTTCGAGCTTGAAATTAAATTGATAAAGTCATTATACCTTAGAATTAACTGACCACTATCACCTTTGCCTGCTTCTTTCGAAAGATCAGTCGCGAATTTTTGGAAAATTTCCACCTGTTGGAGTTTCTTCTCACTAAAAGAATTAACTTGCTCCATTCCCTAATAATTCACTTTGATGGTCATTCCAAACCCACTCGATATAATGTACAATTGGCGGTTCTTACCTATCAAAAGATAGAATTAAGGTTTAAGTTTTTTGTTTTTCATTTTCATCTTCTGATACTTCGTTCTCTAGGCGATCAAATTTTTCATTTATTAGTACAAGATAAAATATACCTACTAAGTTTTACATGATTATCGAACTGAGATAAGCATTTGTGTAACTGTAAATAATTTTGTTAAATCTCCCGTATCTTGTTTCTATCAGTAGTGCAATTTTCTTTCTTTTTTTCTTTACTTCTTCATTTTTTTTTTTTTGTTTTTGTTTTTGCTATAGTTCCTAATGCCTATCTATTACAAACCTAAAGCTACACCTTCGTATTGACTCGATGTATTAATATAAGTTTCCTCCTTGCCGTGAAACAACCTTTCTAAATTTGCTACCAACCATTCGAGTAAATGTTCCGTTCGCATTACTATCAGTTGACAGCTCTGAGCGTCCATTGTTGTCGTTGACATGAGATCGGGCAAAATACTTAATAACCTCAGCAAATGAATAGGCCCGTAGAGACTCAACACACTGGTATTTGCATATTTCTCTTTTTGCAATAGTTCTTCGTATTGTAGTCTTTCCAATCTATAAAGTAGCAACAGCGGGAGACTGCGTTCAAAGTAAAGTCGTAGACCCATACAGTATTCTGACAGTTGAGATTGCTGTGCAGGAGATTCAAATTGACTAGAAGCAGCATTTTCGTAATCCTCCAAAAGTTGTTCTGCGGTCAATGTCGGTGATGGTATTTTACACACTTTTTTATCCTTGGTCACAAATTCCCAATCGTCAACTAACAACGATTTTAATTTTACTGGTATATGTAACGTTATCTTAGGAGCGCTCCCTTGCGGAAGTGGAGTCGTTCCTGAGGTTGTGGGAGCATGAGACGTCTGTTTGCTGCCGCTACCATTATTATTCCCAGTATTAGTGCTACTACTACCGCCACTAATCGCACCAGGATGGGCATGGTTACCGTTTTCCCCAGAGTTGGACAAAGAACGTCCTGTCGAAGAATTTCTACCTCCACTTCCACTTTCAGCCGGTCTCCCCCTTTTTGGAGCAGTTTCCTTGCGCTTTTTCAACTCCTGTTGTTGCCTCTTGGTCTCTCTAGCTTCCTCGATTAGTCTCTTCCTCAGCGCCAAATTTTCGTCGGTGTATTCACGTATTCTATCCAATCCAATCCATTCATCCCAAGTAGATTTCCACCCTTGATAATGCACAAAGTAACAATTCTGTTCAGACAAGGACTCTGGTATTCTACCTAGGGCTTTTGTCTCCTCTGATAGTTCTTCTTTCCCTTTCTTCATCGATACTGAAACTTCTTGTCCATCCTGTACAACCAAAACACTCTGAGTCGTCGGATTCCAGGTCCGTAAAATTTTGGCCTCATAAAGCATAGGACCATGGTATGCTAGACATTTCCCTCCAACTTCAAGCATTTTCAATTGACCTCTTATTAGCCGCTAAAGTTTTGATTTCAGTTATAATCTTTGAAGTATCTCGGTGAGTTTATGATGTTTTTCTTTTTTACCTGAATTCTGTATTCGTATATAGTGATCTTGATATTGAGGGCCACATGAAAAATTACAAAATAGTTTGAAGGTATCCTATAACGCAAATACAATTTAACAAGATAATAATAATAAGGATTAAACTAGGGAATAAGAGACGGTTCGAAGGCCATTGGATTGGGTTTACACGAAAACACCGTACTTATTATTGTGGTATAAGAATTTGTTCGTTCTTATTTGGCTTACGGGAAGGTTGAAGATTTGCTGAAGAACTGAAAAAAAAAGTCGTAGTAATAGAATAATAATGTCCCGGACTAGCCAGCATGTAGTGGGGATTCATTATGCTGTAGGGGCCAAGATTGGAGAAGGATCCTTTGGTGTTATCTTTGAGGGTGAAAACATATTGAACAGTGGTAGTGGTAGTAATGGTAGAGAGGACGATTTTGGTAGGAGGACTGCGGAACCTGTTGCAATTAAATTTGAGCCACGCAGATCTGATGCGCCCCAGTTGAGGGATGAATTTAGGGCGTACAGGATTTTGAATAATTGTCGAGGAATTCCGCATGCTTATTATTTTGGGCAAGAAGGCATGCACAACGTTTTGATATTGGATTTATTAGGACCAAGTCTAGAAGATCTTTTCGAATGGTGTGGTAGAAGATTCTCGATAAAGACTACATGCCTTGTTGCTAAACAGATGATAGATCGTGTTAGAATAATTCACGAACACGATTTGATCTATAGAGATATTAAACCGGATAATTTCCTCATTTCTGAATTTCAAAGAACTCTTTCCGATAAAACCGTTGTCAAAAATGTTGCATTGTCAGCTGGTGGTGATCCAAACCTAATTTATATGGTTGATTTTGGTATGGCCAAGCAGTATAGAGATCCGCGAACTAAGCAACATATCCCTTACCGTGAGAGAAAATCTTTAAGTGGAACCGCGAGATATATGTCAATTAATACGCATTTTGGACGCGAGCAATCTCGAAGAGATGATCTTGAGTCTTTGGGTCATGTTTTCTTCTATTTCTTGAGGGGTTCGTTACCTTGGCAAGGTTTGAAGGCTCTAAACAACAAACTAAAATATGAAAAAATTGGACTGACAAAGCAAAAATTGAATCCTGATGAATTATTGATGGATTTCATACCACCACAATTTGGTGCATACTTGAAATATGCTCGTTCATTAAGATTTGAAGAAGAACCTGATTACGATTATTTAATTTCATTAATGGATGATGTTTTACATTGTATGGGTATGGAGGATGATGGTCATTATGATTGGACAAATTTAAATGATGGACAAGGTTGGAATATAAAAGTCAATAAAAGAGCTAATTTGCACGGTTATGGCAATGCCGTACCAAGACAGGATAATCAACAAAATGTTAACAACAACAACAACAATAATAATAATACTAATAATAATAATAATAATCTTAATGGCAACCCAAATGGAAACGCTAATGCAAATATCAATCAAAACTCCAGTACAAATTTAGCTCAAAATAATTTAGCATACGTCAATAATCCAAACGGCAACGGTACTCCAATCGGTAATGGTAATAATAATTTGCGAAACTCTGCCGCTGCTTTTATCGGCAGTGATACAAATACACCAAAAAGCAGACCACCTTCAGGCCATAGAAATTCATTGACTTATGCCAGACAAAAACTGAGACTTGCAAACAGTTCATCAAATGCCGGTTTGAATCCAACGCCGCAACCGTCAAATAAGAATAGAACTTATGACTCAATGGGTAGTCATGTGTTGAAATCACAACCGAATGCTATTTACAATGACTATAGAGGTGGTGGTAATGCGGGTATCAGAGCAGATGATCAAAATGCAATGTACTATCATAGACAAATGCTGCAACGACAGCAACGTGCTCAGCAACATCAACAACTGATACAGAGATCACAAGAAGATGAGATAGGTGCTCACGAAGATGCAGGTTTCTGTTCAAGAGTGTGTTGCGGTTGGTGTTGATTTCGTGGGGGCAGGGCCCTGCAGAAAGAAAAAAAAATGGAAAATGGAATGTTTTGTTGATTATTTTTTTTTTTTAAAAAAAAAGAAATGAATATTTGGCTACCGATTTAATTTTACATCTTAATTAGACCGAGAAGATTTGGCCAGTTGGTTTCTATATTACAGCTATCACTTCTTTAATCTGGCTTCATCTCACGTAGATCGTGTGCGCAGCGCGTAATGGAAGAGGATGTGGGCTCTCGTTGAATCTTATAATGGTCTTCCTTTCATTTTATTTTTTATTTTTTTTTTTTTTTTTGTTTTTTTACTCTTTAACCATAATTGGATTTATTGATATTGATACGTTGATTAACTCTAAATTACAGAAGTATTTACATTGACAATAGGCCAATAATAAAAATAAAATAAAATAAAAAATAAAAAAAATCAATTAGACCGAAAATAAACTAGGATAAATTGAAACCAAGTTTAAATGAACAAAAAAAATGCTTAATTGTCAACTCTGCATGCACCTAAATTATGTATATTTTCCCAACATTATTATTACATATTATCATATCAGAAAGATAGTGAAGAAATACGAATCTAACAAGGATAATAAGATATACTAATTCCACTTCTTGAAATAATTGTTCACTCTGAAAACAACAACAACAAAAAAAAAAAAAAAGAATTGTCGTCTTATTTACCTTTCGTTTCCCATCCTAATTCCACTCAATTTTCAAAGAATTTCACCTGTTGAAATTCTTGATACTGGACCTTCTAAGGTAAAATTGCTGTTTTCTCGGTCGTGAGTCGGTAGCATAAACTGTTTGTTGTATTCCAGGGGTTCAGGAGCCGATTCTGAATTTAGAGTAAATGACGAGTAACCATCAAAACCGACTGATGACGATGATGACGCAATTGAAGATGTTTCTGATGACATAAGCGTAGAATCGGATCCGTTTTGGAATTTCTCCCCTTCGTAATGGTATATTGGACCAAAAGTGTATTCTTTGGATGAATTGTCGTGTCGAAAATTTTCGAAGGGACACTCGACTTGACAGATTTGATGTAAACCCAACTCTTGAGAATCCAATGTAGCCAATGAACCATTACCCATCGTATCCATTAATAAAGATCCATGAACCTTGTTGGTAGACTCAGTAAATTTCTGTTGACCCCCATTTATAACAATGCTACCGCATTGATTGATCTCATGTAGGGTCTCTTGTTCAACACTTTCCGTTAAAACGGAATTGAATCCCTGTGCGGGAATACACTTTTTAATTCCTTCCAAATGGTGTAAATCCCACGAAAGCACATATCCTTGGTCATCACCCGTGTATAAGGTTTTTGTAGGTTCGTGATAGGTCAAGGATTCAATACAACCTTTCATGGGCATAATTTCGCATTGGTTTTCACCATCCGTAGATCTTATATCCCAGATTTTTGCTACATCGTTGGAACAATTTACCACATGGAACTCATCGATCCAGACACACTCTTTAGATACATGTGATTGCATCGGTGATCTTGATGAATTAGAAGCAGCTGCAGTTTTCTTACCATCGGGGATATACAGGTTACCACCTTGACGACTACTCCTTAGGTCTAACAATGCAATACCACTGTCACCAAACTGTGAACCGCATAGCGCCATTAAATATGGGTTACGGAAATCGTTAATAGCAAATGATTCCAACCCGGGGAAACTTTGTAAGTATTGAGGAGATTTTGGTCTGTTTAATTCGTAAATGAAAAGAGAATCGTTAATAATTGAAGTAAAACCTGAGCCAGCCCAAGGTCCTAATTTCCTAATGGGCAAAGATGCAAACGACTGTAACCAGTTATCTAAAGTAGCAGGCATATTACGACTTAGATATTTACCATGGTTGAATCTTTTGACAATCTTCGCATTACCATTTTCCCTAGATGTAGATATCAAATTCACAACACCGTCTTGATGACCAGCCAACATCAACTGATCATGATCCTCCACATATTCATTGGGGTATTCTAGAGGAGGAAGCAAGCTCGTCGATGTAATAGGCTTACCTGGCACACTGATAGATTGCAGCTCATAAAGCTTAGTGGGATCTCCACTGTCCGCTTGGCTGACGTTGAAAAGTTTTAAATTATCTCTGTCATTCATGTTAGACACCAGTAAAGTGTCACGAACCACAGATAGATCTGTGGGTAGCGAAGTACAATTATTATCTTGATTGACTCCCCAGTAATCTGATTTTAATTTCTTAGTTGTGTAATGATCGTTGAACTCTTCTGAAACTTTCTTCAAAAGAGGTGAGCTAATTCTGGAAGTATCATGAAGCCATGATTTAGCATGGCGTTCACCATCCTTGTGGCGAGAAGCATCTCTTGTCTTTACATGCATGGCGGGTTGCCTAAATACTTTAACCGGTTGATAGTAATCTGTCTCCATAAGTTGCACGAGGCTATAAACAGCAGGCGTATACTGAGGAAAGACGAAAAAAATTAAATGGAAATAGAAGGGAAAATACCATATAACTGTATTACTCTTTAGTCTTTTCACAATATCGTATTCCTTTTATATTCAATCCACGAAGTCTTCTCAGCCTGTAAGACCAGCCATGAGTGGGCGGCAAACTCTAGACCAGCCGCATAAACCAAAACAAACAAACAAACAAAAAACAAAAATAAACTAAAGCACCAAAACAAACATCCTCAGCTCAATAACAATCAATTTCGTATTACCAACAACAATCCAGAAAACTGTTTAGTGTTATTATTTTCTGTTTAGTGTTTCGTTCCGGTTGTTTATTGCTTGTTGTTTATATGTAAATAACCGCCAGCTGGTTTTTCAATCTCCTTGAAAACAAAAACCAGCACCGTCTTAAGTGATTTAAATTCGTCAAACATGATAATTTCTACCATATGACTTTTACATTATCAGAGCCGCTGATGTATTTAGCGTACTTTTGGAGTTTTAGTCAGTCCCAGACTGCTGTTTTGTGTCTGATTTCTTTAATACTTGTATCTCTGAGATATTGTGTGTCTAGGTCATGGTCGCATGACCGAGCGGCTGTACCGCTTTCCTGCGATGAGTGATGAGATGTGAAGCAGAATGCAAATCATCTAGAAACTTTTAGTCAAGTGGAAGTCATTGATCAAGAGTGTTGGCATCACAGTCCTTGATGCATCGCTATTAACTTATTCTCTTCCTTTTTTCCTCTTTCTTCTAATTCCTTTGCGATCTCTCTTACAAAGTAGCTGGTAGTTGAAGGTCTCTGTAGGGTTGAGGAGTGACATCCCTCCTACCTTGCATTATACTTCCGCATGAGAGCTGGTAATGTGAGGCTGGTATTGATCCCTAATCTCTATCCGCGAATTCGATTGCTATACCTTGGAATGGAAAGCAAGCCTCTAGTCCCCTTTGTCCCTTAAGAACAAGGGTGGGTCTAAAACCTGACTAGTTGTGATTTGGTAGTACAAGATTCATTGTGGAATTTTAAGGAGGAAGTACATTATTTATTTGGTCTGTGATCCTGCTTCCTCCCAGTTGCTCTCTGACGATCCATATTGGACTTAGTCACCGAAGGTACTCCAGGTGATACCAGAAAATTGAGAAGGAAAGATGCTAAGATTCAATATGTTGCCTTTTAGGGCTGTTCAGACGGTTCCTAGAACATTTGCTAAAGCTTCTTGTGGCTTTTTGAACACTCCTAGGTGTTTCTCCAGTACAACAATCCATTTGGACAAGCCTAAGGTGCTGCTGGTGCTTTATGAAGGTGGTAAGCATGCTTTGGAGCAGCAAAGGTTGCTGGGAACCATTGAGAATGAGCTTGGTATCCGGCAGTACATAGAATCGAAAGGCTACGAATTGACGAGTACTGTCGATAAGGATCCTGAGCCTAGATCAGCCGTCGACAAGGCACTGAAAGAAGCGGAGATTGTCATTACAACACCATTTTATCCTGCCTATATTACAAGGTCCAGGATCGCTAATGCCCCCAATTTGAAGTTGGCAGTAACGGCAGGTGTTGGTTCAGACCATGTAGACCTGGATGCCGCCAACGAAAGAAAGATCACAGTCGCCGAAGTAACAGGCTCTAACGTGGTTTCAGTTGCTGAACATGTCCTGACCATCATGTTAGTTCTTTTGAGAAACTACAATGGCGGTCACAAACAGGCCGTCGAAGGTGAATGGGATATTGCAGGTGTCGCCAAGAATGAGTACGATTTGGAAGATAAGGTTATTGCTACTGTAGGAGCTGGTAGGATTGGTTATAGGGTGCTGGAAAGGCTTCTTGCTTTCAATCCAAAAAAGCTGTTGTACTACGACTATCAAGCATTGCCTCCAGAGGCTGTTCAGAGATTGAACGATGTAAATGAGGTGTTCAATGGCAGAAGTGATATCGTACAAAGGGTTGAGAGCCTGCAAGATATGGTATCGCAGTCCGATGTAGTCACTATAAATACCCCATTGCACGAGGGTACTAAAGGTCTGTTCAACAAAGAATTGATTTCCCGAATGAAGGATGGTGCTTACTTAGTCAACACCGCTAGAGGTGCCATCTGCGTTGCTCAAGACGTTGCTGATGCCGTAAAATCAGGTAAGTTAAGTGGTTATGGTGGTGACGTCTGGGACATCCAACCTGCTCCAAAAGACCACCCATGGAGATCCATGGATAACAAGGACAAGGTTGGCAATGCGATGACTGTCCACGTCAGCGGTACCTCTTTGGATGCGCAGTTCAGATATGCCGAAGGTGTCAAGAATATTCTCGAAAGTTACTTCTCAAAGAGGTTCGATTATCGTCCACAAGATGTCATCGTTTCAAATGGGAAGTACACCACCAAAGCTTATGGACAAAGAAGGTAATGAAAAGTAAGATTGGGTGCTTTCTAGGCTACATTCTGGCGGAAAATGGTTGTGAACCCTGACATGTACATATATAAATATGTACGTATATATATAATGGGGATCAGAAGCTAGTACTAGATGTCTGAAATGTAGCCGCTCACGAAGCCCTAATATTCTGGGTACTTAGGGCTTTCTCAACATACACTGTGCCCTAACTTACCAATATTAGGGCTTTGTGTAGATCGTTCTCAACGGTAATCCTTCTACCATTTTCTCAACAAACTTGAAGTTGAATCAACGATATTACAAGAAGAGTATAGAATTAATCAGAGTGATGAGACTCAATAAAAACCGTCATTATACGAAGAAGTATTGGATCAAGAGGATATAAAGAGGGATTTCTTCAGGACGCATCTAGTTGGGAGTGTCTAGATATACAGAGAGTACAATAATAACATTTTTTAAAAATGACGACGGTTAATGAGCAGATACTACCACCGTATTACTACTATGTGGATCCAGATACAACATACCAGGCACAGAGGCCCAATCCACTGGATGAGCTGATATCTGTTTATGGGCTGCATGATTTATCGCATCAAGTTGCGCGCACTAATCAGGATGGCACAAAAGCCATTAAACTGCGTAAATCCTACAAGAACCAAATCCAAGATTTATCAGGTAAGTTTGCAACTATACCGACTAGGGAAAATGGCAAAGGAGGGGAGATATCACACATACTTTTCCAAAATAACCCAGATATGATTCCACAGGTAGGGAGAGAACCTGGGATGACGGATGAACAGTACGATGCAGCTGTAACGGATCGTGATAGAGCGCTCTTCGAGTCGTCAAACATGGATTGGGATGTTTGCAAAGCCGTGCTTTCACAATTTGAAAGGTCTTATCCGAGTGAATTTCAAGGTCAGGGTTTCCAAGTAGATGACTTAGCATTTGACTTGGATGGTACGGGTAAATTGAACTCTAAGAAACGCAGGGTTAAGTCGAATGGAAGCTCGATGGCTACGCCGAACAGCGATATGCAGGAAGATGTCAAGCGTAGGAGGCTTGATTAAGATGGCTTGGATCTTGGATACATACATACACACATACGCATACGCCTAAGTAAATTATAGATAGATGATGACAACAAGAAAAGAACAAAAATAAAAAAAAAAAAAAAAAAAAATATATATATATGAAACAAAATAAAGTAAAAATTAGGTTCACCTTCTCTGGAAGTCTCTTAGATAGTTCCCCAATTTTTGAGCACCTTGTTCGATTGCACTTTTCAACATTTGTAAGTCGTCCTCTTCACCCAAGTTAAAATCTATAATACCATCCTTTGCATGTGGTTCAGCTAAGTCGCCTTCACCTTCTTGTTCTTCACCAAAATAAGATGATGATGAGATCGATGTAGCAGCATCAAAAGTCTTCAATTTATCCTTTGCTTCTCTTGATGCCTCTTCGTCATAACTACCTCTACCGAATAATTGGTCGGACGAAATTGCCTTTTGATTACCGTAACGTTCTGCAATCCGACCTGTGTATTTCGGACCTACAGCTCCCACACGCGTCTCTTTTTGTTTCTTGGCTAACTGATCAGCATCATTCATCGTCATACCAAAGCCAAGTTTGGCAAATTTTGGCTTTAAATCTTCTACTGGCCCAGTCCGTGTCGTTGGTTCTTGAAACTCATCGCTGTCAAAAAAATCGTCTTTCTTTTGCTGCTTACCAAATGAATTGGTTGGATTCAAATCTTCTCCTTCTTCTTCTTCCCCTTCACCAAATGTATTAGAAGATTTAAATGGGGTTTTTGGCTTCCTGCTACCTAAATCTTTTGACTTCTTCTCCACCTTCTCTTGTTCAGCTTCCTTTTCAAATTGATCAAAAAGATCATTTGCCTCAGATTTATCCACCTTATTTGCAGCTAATCTTGTAGGTTTTCTCGAAGAAGATAAAATCGAATGCTTTTTACTACCATTTGCAGTTGAAGAGCCACTATTAGCAACAGGCTTCTTTCTAGAACTAGATAAAATGGGGGACTTTGATTTATTTGCATTACCGTTGGAAAAACTGGAACTTGTGGAAGGCTTTGGTGAAGGTGCAACCGAACTCCCGCGAGACGCAATTGATCCGCTTGAAGCCTGTGGTTTTTGCCAATTGGCAAAAAAATCATCAACGCTGTTTTCCTGGGAACCTGTTTGTGAAAAAGGTGATGAGGAATCATTGTTGGTCTCATCATCTAAAAGTACGATTTCATCCGGATATTGCTCAATATCTTTTTCCACTCTGCTATCCAGGTGCCTTTTGTATTGCTTAGCCACAGAACTCGTATATTTTACCCTAGCATCAACATTTGATGTACTCAACAATTGCTTACCATTGTTCTTCATGAAATAATCTCTTGCACGATGGTTACCACCCAATTTAAATCTACGCAAATTATCCACGGTCCACTTATCCAACGAACTCGACTTGACAAACGTAATATGAACACCTAAGTTTCTATGAGTTGCAGAGCACTGGATACAGAGCATTACACCAAAAGGAACTGAAGTCCATGTCGGATTCTTATTACCACAGTCGAAACATACACGATTTTCCAATTTTGAAGCCAGCCTCTGGAAAACCTGCTGGGTGACCTCTTTAGAGGAAACCAATTCACCTCCTTCGGAACTCATAGGTCTAGATCAAAAGCAGAAAGCAGCAGATGGAATGATTCCTTATATCTTCTTTTTCTTCCTCCCTCTCTTCTTCCTTTCCTTCTCTAATCTGAACTGAATATCGTGTCTGTTTGGTTGTTTATATTTCATATTATTGATTTTGTCGGTTCGGCCAAAACATTTCTTTTGTAGAAACAGAAGTAATCACACACGGGAATGCACCAGTTGTCGGACAGTCGCTTTGAACGATTAACGTGAACTGTGATATTTAGTAAAGTGATTTACATCGGAGTTTTATCATATTGTTATTTCTGATCTACACAGCCAGAGGGCCTATCGCAGTACTGAAGATTTCATATCTTGAGAAACTTTACGTCGACCCAAATGAGCAACTCAATCTTGGGGATTCTTGTCTGTCAGGGTTGTTGCTTGAATTCATTTCTCAAAGGTTCCTTGTGTATGCATTCACAGGAAATGGAAAACGGTATGTAGGACGCCTTTTATGCTCATTATACAGCTGAATGCTCGGGTTTGTATGCAGTCACTTGTTTTGTATTGTGCCAATATTCTCAGGAATATTAGAGCCGGAACTGCATTTTTACTGGTGTCTATAAAGCATACACACTCGACTAAGGTTTCTAGGCATCAATAGGCTATTTGTCAAATATAGTTGAAACAAGGGATCCTAAAGGTGAGAAGAACTCCCTGAATAATACTGAATCTGCAACGTATTCTTTTTTTTTTTTTTTTTTTTTTTTTTTTTTTTTTTTTTTTTTTTTTTTTTTTTTTTTTTTTTTTTTTTTTTTTTTTTTTTTTTTGCTGTTTCTTTCAATTTTCGCTTATCGACTGCCTGAGGATTTCGCTTAGATTTCTGATAATCAGTGGTTGTAAATGTAGCTTAAACGCATCGATATGATATGATAAGGTTAGAGAATAACAAAAATATGATTTTAAAAAGAAGTTCAATTAAAAAGAGGGAGCGAGATATGACATCGCGATTATTATCATTATCAATGATTCAATCAATGAATCTCCTTCACCCTTGTAACATCTTGAAAGTATTTAGATTGATCGTTTGGATAGAATATGCTCTAGAGGAATTATGACATTGATCGACCACCCTATACTAATAGTTCTATGGTCGTGAGTTCTAGTGCACTTGATTGCGAAGTTGTTCCTGGAGATGCAAGGTTGGTTGAAGGTGAGGAACACGAAGTTGTTCTGCTTCCAAAGCCCACGAAAGATCCAGAGGATCCTCTTAATTGGTCACGTGCTCGTAAATGGCTAGCAACCTGCTGCGTCATAACAGTCACTATTGGAATTGGTATTCCATCTGCAGCAATTTACTCTGTCCTTCCCAATATTGCTGAAGAAAGGCACCTATCATTGGAGGACCTAAACCAGGGTACCGGCTATCTTTTCCTGTTCTATGGTTTAGGATGCCTTGTCTTCCAACCGTTAGCACTGCAATACGGTAAAAGACCGGTGTACCTGTTTTCGATGTTGGCAACTTCGCTGGTGTGCGTGTGGCCACCATATACCAGGTCTAATGGTGAGTGGATAGCTTCTAAAATTCTACAGGGGTTATTTGGATCTTGTGTTGAATCGCTGCCTGAAATTTCAATGAGTGATCTTTTCTTCGAACACGAAAGATCTCTAGGACTGTCACTTTATGGGCTTACACTTATGGCTGTCTCCTATGCGGCGCCTCTGGTTGCTGGTTTCATTTCTGCTGGCCAAGGATGGCAGTGGGTCATGTGGTGGTGTTCCATTTTGGCGGCTGTCTGCTTCGTGATATTATTCTTTGCAATGGAAGAAACCAGCTATAATCGCAGGGTACAAGACGAAAGTGAGAGATCTGAGATATTTCTAGAGGAAGTTTTTGAGGGCGATGATCCAGATAGTACCAAGGAAAAAGACGATGACGATTCTATCCGTGTCCGTTGTAATCGTTCTGATAGTGAGGGATCCGTTTCTTGGCCTCAGACAACTTATATGCAGAAGATTTCGTTGACTCGTGGATTCAAGCCAAAATTTTTGTTGCACCGTTACATGCTCATGCCATTCTGTATGGCCCAATTCCCGGTGGTCCTTTGGGCAGGCTTCCTTTATGGCTCTGCCTTAATATGGTTCAACGTTTTAAATGCAACTGAATCGATGGTATTATCAGGAAATCCTTACAACTTTTCCAGTAGTATGTGTGGGCTTGCCTATGTATCGCCTTTGGTTTGTACCTTCGTCGTTTTCCCCGTGGCAGGGTTTTGTTCTGATAAACTCAAAGTGTATTGGGCTAAAAGAAGGAATGGTCTCAGTATCCCAGAAGATCGTCTCTGGGTCCTGTTCATCTACGCAGTACTCGGTTGTGCAGCGAGTCTTCTATGGGGTATTGGAGCTTATTATCAAATCCACTGGTTTCCGTTGGTGCTGGCACTGGGGATACTAGGTGGATGCGGTGTCTTTGGTCCTGTTTCTTCCTCAGCTTACGTGGTCGACACATACAGGGAATTGGATGCAGAAGCCATGGTTGTTGTTATCTTGATCCGTAACCTTATGTCCTTCGCCTGTAGCTATGGGATAACTAATTGGGTTGAAAATTTAGGCTATAAGCGCTGCTTTCTTGGGGTAGCTTTCTGTTGTTTCGCAACTAATTCGAGCTTCCTGGTGATGACATTTACTGGTCCATGGTGGCGGAAGAGGCAGAGGCATGCTTACTGGTCGTTGGTAGAACGCTGTAGATCGCTGGGAATGCACTAGAGGAGTATGAGCCCCAATGCTTTCTTCCAATATAGTTTGTAGTAAATAGTTTAGCTTAATCGTACCATCTATTAGTGTTGAGACTTGAATTTTTGCATACATCCCTTTTTGTTGACGTTTATCGTAATGGTCTAGGAAACCGGCATACAATGAGACAATTGTCGTTTAGTTGACTTTGTTGGAATTCATAAAATACTAGACTGATTCTAACAGAATCTTCAACCGGCTATAAAATTAAACCCATTCCCACAACTATTCCGATAGAGAAACTGTCGTATTCCTCAATCACCTGGCTGGATTGCGCTAAGGACTTCATTATCGAAAGGTGCAAGTTTTCTCGTGGTAGATCTGACATTATCTAATCGACCCCGAACATCTAGAGTGCCAAAGTGCACCAGATTTGCAGGAATTGTTAACCCGTATCTCTTCCCGAAGAAAAGTCATGAGCCAAATTCGCCAAAAGTAAACAGCCAGCAAAATTTTGGTAAGGATTCCACCAAATTCTTACTTTATTGGAAATAATTCGCAAATCCTGAAACGAAAGAAGTCCGCTCCGATAAGTTGATGCAAGTGATCTACTCGGTTTTGGTTATCTTTGGGAAATCGACCAACGCTCTGAAAATACGTCTCTACCATAATGCCAAGACCATTCACAAAAGAGGAATGGTTCGTACAGCTTGTTTTAGGTTCAGAAATTTTCTAATCGGGACTTTGGGGAACTCGCAGCAATGTGCAGGAGTCAATTGCATAGTTAATGGTGAGCTCCGAACGTCAAAGTTGCATTCCTGTTCGAGCACAATGTCTCAATTTGTTTTTCTCTGTACCAGTGCCTCATCACAAATGAAAGTAGTACGGGCTCGTTGAGCAGGTGGACACATGCAGCAGATAATGAATGTTGAAGCAGGTTTTGCAACCTTTGAAGGTCGTAAGCGAGGGATATCGAGCTTGCGAACTGGAATACGTATGGGCTGCTCCCTGTTTTGTCTTCACTATTGATTCTTACGTGTGTGACTAAACCATGCTGTCGTTGCTTCCCGAGGATCAAACTTCAGGTGCCAACTTGTGAGTTTGTAGGATATAAAAATGGGCCTCTGAATTGTATTCGCTGAAATTTTAGATCCTTCAATTCTTAACTTGACCATCAAGCAATAGATTCACAGTTTTTCTGGTCTATTAAGTGTTCCGAGGATGAAATTGACTTCCGATGCTTTAAAATGTTTTCTCGCTGTAGCTGGTGCAGCTCAATTGACTCTTGCTGATGGTGGAAAAGGTCTTGGTAAGATACCTTTTTCCAAGCTTCATGGTAAGAGTTTTGAGAGCGCCAAGGCCTCTGATAGTGGTGATGGAAAAGTGGATCTTACAAACGAGAACACTTATTACTCCGTTAATATCCGCCTAGGTAATCCTGAGCAGGAGATGCCCGTTGTCTTAGATACTGGTTCCTCTGATTTGTGGGTTCCTGGAAAAGGCGGATTCCATTGTCAAAGTGGTTCTTCCGACGATGATGCAGAAAAGGATGCTGGTATTGCCTCTCAATTGGCTTCAATTGCCACTTCAGAAGGTGGTCCCACTCCATCTGTTACGGCTACTTCGATTGGATCTGCTAGCAAAGCCAATCCTGAACCATTCGGTCCCACGAACAGCAGTGCTTTACCACCACCAGGGGCTGGTGCGGGTGCTGAACAAGTGAGTTGCCCAAATGCTCCTACTGCTTTCGATCCTGATAGTTCTAAAACTTTGAACAAAAATGATACCGCCGATGGATTTTCCATTGTTTATGGCGATAATTCCTACGCCAAGGGTTATTGGGCAACTGATGATATTAAAATTGGTGACTTTGACGTTAAAGATTTGTCATTCGCTTTGGCAACTGATTATAACTCCAGTTCTCCGGTCTTTGGTATCAGCTACCGTGGTCTTGAATCCTCTATTTTTGGTGATGCTGATCTTTCAGATCCTCATGAATATGAAAATTTCCCATATTTGCTCAAAGACCAGGGAATTGTCAAGAGAAATGCATACTCCCTTTATCTGAATTCACCAAGTGCCAGTGATGGTAACATTCTATTTGGTGGTGTGGATCACGACAAATACAAGAATGGTTTGTACACTGTGCCAGTTGTGCAGCTTCACAATGACGACGATCCATGGGAGCGTTTCGTTGTCACTGTTCAAGGTGTTGGTATCAAAGGAGGTGAGCAAAAAACTTTAACTACCACTAAATTCCTTGGGTTGCTTGATTCAGGTACTACTGCAGTTTACTTGCCCGAATCTGTTGCTGATATGATCTCTAAACACTATGGCGGCTTTTTCGATGACGATCCAAGTGTTGACTCCTATGTGATCCCATGTCCAAGTGACGATGAAAAGCTGGTTTTCAATTTCGGTGGATTCAATATCGAGACTTCCTTGAGTAATTACATTCAAGGAAGTGGCGACGGCAAATGTATACTTGGTGTTGTTCCAACTAATGACTACATGGCCATTTTAGGTGACTTCTTCCTAAGAGATGCATATGTTGTCTATGACTTGGAAGGTAATGAAATCTCCTTGGCACAGGCAGATTTTAATTCTAGTGAAAACATCGAGGTCATAACCGATTCAGTTCCTGGTGCTACTAAGGCCCCAGGTTATTCTCAAACTTACACTGGCCCACAATCTTTCCAAACTGGCGGTAACATCTTCGGTTAAGTAGTTCTTATAGTAGCTTTTTATATTGATTGAGGATTCAACAGAAACTATTTGATTTAAACCGATGTTGAAGGTATTACACCAAATATGGGTAAACGGCATACTCATATGAATTCTTTCGTCTCGTGAATTACTTCTCAGGCCCCTGGATAGCCGCTGAGGGAATGTTTGTAAATGTTCTTAGAGATCACAAAGTATTTATTAAAGCCAAATACTTGGTATCATGATTTAAAGAAACTTTGGGATATTGGCTTCCTATCCAGTAGTACAGAATTTTTTTGAAAGTTATAGAAGACAGCATCATAAAAAAGCTGAGCTGTATCCGCAAGGTATAGGTATGTCCCTGTTCCATTTCAGGCGTTGTAGCTTTAGGAAGATGGAACTTTCAGTAGAGAAGTGTATCCTACAAGATGTTGGGGATTCTCTTCCGGAACCACTTTGTAGAATTAAGAAAAAGAATGGAAACCTTGTGCTTCACAGAGTACGGTATAATCTATTTGCACTTTCATGGGGGCTGAGATATTGAGCTTCTACTTTATCAAAACAAGATGAAAAACGCATGTATGGACGTCTACTACTACCTCAAGGTCTTTGTCGAAGAAACATAAGAGCTTTAAAGGTTGCGAACATGTACAATAGCCTTTTCTTCTAAGTTGCGCTATGTTGTTACAGGTATGACAGCAGAGAAGGAAGATAGGGAAACCAGGGAGAGGAACAAGGCAAGAGTGTCGAGAAAGGCTCAGCAAAACTAGATCACCACAGCATGGTATCTGTAAAAATGGTATAGTAGCCACTAGTGGAACGATAGGGTCAGACTTTCGTTGATAATATCGTCTATTTAAGCTTTATTTTTGTTTTTTTTTTATTCTGTCTGAGATAAACTTTTTGAGCGATACTAGAGTGTAAAATCACCAGAGCAACCTGAACTTCTTCAAAGATAAAAGGACGAGAAAGTCGTAAATCAAAACAACATAAATCTACAAGGAATATGGACCTACCACCACCACCGACATACGAAGAGACATTCAAATTACAGAAATCAGCTTCACCTCTGTATAATGAGAAGTTCCGTTGCAAAAGGACAATGCCAATTGTCTATTCTTTCAGAAGTAAAGCAGCATTGCTATTCCCCAGTGAAGGCTCGCTTGATAGGTATAAGCATAAAATCTTCGAAAGGGAAGCCTTTGATTTGGAAGATGGTGATATGCCTTTGTTCCAATTCACTGAAACTTCCTCTTTTAAACGTATGTTTGGCAAGCCTTCCTATGTTATCTTTAAATATGAAATGAAAAGGCTCAAGGAAGCATCTGGTGAGAAACCGCTATCGATGAACAAAACCCATGGATTATATAAAGTGCCATTTTGTTCCATTTCAAGAAGGCAGAAGAAGGGAAGAATGTTTTATACCCTAACGTATCCAGACAAGATCCAAAGTCCTGATCACGAACTAATTAGGGATAACGATGTCCAGCTGACTTATTCAGGGACGATCAATGGTACTAGTTTTCAATACACGTCACCTACTGGTAAGATTGATGAGTTGATTCTTACTATGGATTCTGGCGGAAAACCCGGTTCCTTTCAAGAAGGCGTCACTGGTGTCTATACTACGGAAGGACGTGATCGTGTTCCAAGGAAATTTTCTAAGTTTGCGACTTTGGTGGTCAGCGAAGACTCTAACCAACCCTCTCTATCGACAAAATGTATTTCTCCTAATACGCTTCCGCTGTTATGTCAGGGATTATTGATCAATCATTTTATAAGACCTATAATTCGCGGGGATGATATGGTGGAGCCTCATCCGAATAAATCTGAAATCTGGGACTTACTGGAGTCAGAGTAGCTCCTATCCAATTTTCATTCACCTTAAGCGCACACAGCAATGATGGTTCAACTTCGAATAGAACATCCTTTTCGGTTTCGGAAAATATCAGGAAAAGTGCCTGGGTCACTGCGAAGTTCATTGATGGTCTTCTTTACCAATATGATGGTCGCGGAAAGGACATTTGTAATACTACCGGAAGAAGGCTTTTTTCTCAAAGGGCATGAGAGTGGATTTACGTATTTTAATGGCGGTTAGTTCTTGCAATAAATAACAATAGTATACTAGATCCCTCCAGGATAATTTTCTTCTAAAATAATATCCGCACTGATCAAATGCCCTCGAACTCATGGCATGAGAGTGGTTCATTCCAAGTGCTGACTGTCGTAAGAAACTCGTGCTAGAAGGGATTACCGCTAAACCATTTAGCCGCTAACAGATTTTGAGCTCTAATATATTCATATTTTTATTTGACCACCACCAGACGAAATCTCGTCCTCGTTAGCTCAGTTGGTAGAGCGTTCGGCTTTTAAGCAAGAACGAGGAACCGAAATGTCAGGGGTTCGAGCCCCCTACGAGGAGATTTTTTTCTAAATGATACATTTGGTAATATCTGAATCTACTTTAAAGCAGGCTAAACACTAGTATCTGAGGAACAGCACCGTCGTACCGTCCAACACTGTGAACGCAGCGAACAGGCCCAGTTTTGGTTCTTTTTTAAAAGAGCACGACATAGTAGACACAATGAGCTACAGCAGGGTCTTGAGCGGTTACAGACAGGGTACATCCTATGCCGTGTTCTTTTAAAAAAGAACCAAAACTGGGCCTGTTCGCTGCGCTCACAGTGTTGGATCGAAGTTTCAAATGTAGATGATCAAGGAAAAGTTGCCGCCAGAGCTTGCTTCCATTACTAACTATCCATAACTACCATTACACTAACCGTACTTACTACAAGATCACAGCAGCTCCGGCCCTTTTGTCTTCTACCTACACCTGCGAATTGGGCATTGGATATGCCCTCAATGGGGCATACGTGTATGCAGGATCCGCTATTGCACAGTAAAGCGAATACCAACCACTCACACTACTCAATATCCCAAAATAACCTCCAGCCATGAGAACATGCTCATTATTGATGAACGATCCAATACACAGGTGCAAAAACGCCAGATCCAAAAAGAACAGCAACAAGAAAAGACCCCATGTAGATTTCATAGCACATACCATGACCAAAAACGTAAACACAACCCAACCCGCCAAGAAATATCCCTGGGCATTCGCCATCATAGTCGCATCATCTTTGTAGGTAGATGCAACATGAAATTGATCCGTATTGATGCATCCCCACGAGATCCAAAATCCACCAAAAGACGAAAACACTGTCATCGAATAGGTATCACCAATAACAAAACATAGCAATCCTGCAAACAGTTCGATCGCTCCACCAAAGAACAAAAATGCCGGTACCAGCAGCTTCATCTCAGTGACTCCCCGGACTCGTGCATTCACTAACGACAAAACCAAACAGCAGAACGAGAAAGACGCCAACCCTAATGGAACCGGATTCCCCAGCTGCACGCCTGATTTAGGTCTCGTCTTGTACATGGCATTGTCCAAATCTCCCGCTAGGATATTCGATAAATCCTGCTTCCGGTATCTATGCCCTCCCATTTCGAAAAAATCGCCCTGCTGCGTGATCGTATGGACCATAGGCTCCTCTTCCTCTAACGGCCTCTCGTTTAAGTTCTCACCGTACCCACTCTCATAGTTATTGGTATAATCGGTGTTTTGTCTGTTAATATCGCTGTACTCACCTGGTGCTTCTTCTTTCTCTTCGAAGGAATCTAACTGACGTGATGCGCTCGAATGGTTTGACATCTCGCTGTGCCGTATTCGTTGCCTAAGACCTATTCAATTTGCAAGTAAGAACTCAAGAAACCGATTATTGGCCATTATCCAAATCCTACCCCTCCTTTTATAGCATTTTCAAACACCATCAATTGGTCCGTCCGTGTGGTTTTCATCATTAACCATCACAAGCGTATTCCAACACTTCGAAAGATGTTAACAGGTAATAATCCCAATAACAACTTTTCCTGAAGTGGGGTTGAGGTTTGTATGTCACACATAATTACCTGAGTATAATTTCCTTCCAGAGAAGAGATGCCCTTAAAGTTTTTTGGTCTAATGGAAAAGAATTGGAAGTTGGCTAAATTGACAAGATGATGAGAGGGGCTCGCAGGATGATGAGCAGAGGAGAGGGCAAAAAAAGTTGTGGTCAGGACCAACAAGGTTGTTGTCACCGGAATTAATGACAAAGGCAAGTGCAAAGACTGGACAAAGGACAGGGGTAAACTTGATCAAAGCACAATACTAGTCAGGTTTCCTGCCGTTCGGTCACCCGGCAATGTTTCAAAGGGTGGATCGTTTATAGTAGTTACGGTTAGTAGTCATCACCATCGGAGGTAGTCCTGGTATGCTGTGTGATCCTGGTGGTGAAGTTGTAGGATGGCAATCCAGAGGTGAATATACAGGAAGGGCTACAGAGTAATTGGATACAGTTTATGCAGCTATGAGTACACTATTGTCGCCAGAGATGTTATTCAGTGAGGCCACAATGGTCTATTCTACAGCGTACAACACGGACTTGCAGACTACAAGCAGCTTCACGGTGTCGTCGTCACAGTCGCAGGGGTTTTCGTGGAACCAGGACCTTTTTGCATCGCAGTACCAGCAAATGTGTAAGGTTGTCTATGACGGCCACGAGGACACGTTAGAAGGACTTCTAGAGTATATACGTAGACGCAGTGGTAGTGGTAGGAGTAGCAGCAGTGGAGCAGCAGCAGCTGCCGCTGCTGCTACCGCCGCTGCTAGCAAGTACGACGAGGAAGGTGATGAAGCACTTACGGATTGTGAAAACGAGGAAGAAAACGAGGAAGAAAACGAGGTTCAGGAGAGGGGGATGGGCATGGGATCTACAGGATTTACGAGATGGAGGTTGTTTCACCCCAGAGTGTTTGAAGAGCTAAACAAGCCGCGCAGGATATCTGAGAGAACGTTGAGCTTTGTATCTGATTCGAAAAATGGTACGTATAACAGATGCGACACTGCAGTTGTCGAAGTTGAATCTAATACCCCCGAAAATAATCATTTGAAATGGTTGTTGGACGTCAAGGAGTAAAAGAAAATAAAAAAAAAAAAAAAAAATAAGTGGTAATATACAGGGGCAGGATGATATATACATATATGTTTTGTAAATACATCTATTCTTCATCGTCTTCATCGCCCTCATCTTCTTCGTCGTTGGCGTCGACAGTAAGGACGGCATCGGCTTGATCGTTTCCGTAGTATTTACGTGCAAATCTAGAGCTCTTGCCGGTGTGTTGTGCTTCGGCTCTAGCTGCGTGTTGAGCAGATGAGAGTTCCTTAGCGAAGCTCTTGCGTACAGTTCTATTGGAGAAGACGTCGTAGAGTTTTAGACCGGGATTAACACCACCGATTGCCATGTTACCAGCGACTTCAACGTCGTTGGAAAACGATACAGAAAGTACGTTACCAACGTCGAAATCACGAGAAAGGACCATGCTTGGACCTAACAAGCCAGTGTTGTCTTGTTCTAGTGGGAACTTCCACAGTTTTACCGCTTTATCACCCATGGCGGAAGTACTCATCATGCCTGGAATGTAGGAGTTGGCACATAAAGACGAGATACCGGCGTCGTGAGCCTTCAGTGTCCAGACAGGCTTTGATCCTGCATTGTGTCTAATATCAAATGCGTAGATATTACCGGAATCAGTACCGCTGAGTATTACGTTTTCGCTTGCAAACGTTGCACTTTCCACTTCTTCACCAGGCAGTACGGACCAGTATTTGGATAGTTGGCTTTCGTCTGAAATTCTAACATCCGATAATGCAACACGAGAATCATAACCTGAAGTTAACAAGACGGATCCATTGGTCTTGTGCCATTCGGATGAAGAGACGTTTTTGCCGTCATGGACATTAGCCATTGATCTGGCAGCGGTACCGTTGTTCAAGTCCCAGAGTTTTACAGTATGATCTGCAGATGTGGATGCTAAGACTGCACGGAAGTGCCTGTTATGTGCTAGCGACAAAACGGCATCGGTATGATGCGTAGTGACATGTTGATTCTTTGACTTCTTTTTCTTATTTTTCTTGTTCTTTAAAGATGCTCCAGAACCTTGTTCAGGCTCACCCAGAATCATATCTGGGAAGGACTTTTCCACACAATCCAAATTCCATATTTCAATTTGTGGATCAAAAGAGCCAATAGCGGCAAAATTAGCAGGATCTTCGGACTGGGCTCCTGGTCTGTAATCTAACCATTCGACACACAGTGGGAATGCAGGTAGCATCAGATCGTGGTGCACATAGAGTGAACTATCTCGTACAAGTCCCTTTGCCACATCAGGGTCTGCTTCATCACCTTGCTCCTGTGGTACCTGAGCATCGTGAAATCCGGCACCATCATCATAGACATAAACATCCAAATATGAAATATCATCTTCCGTCCTCGTAGCCAAAACCATGTTATCAGTAGGGTAAACTTGTAATTCTTGCTTCTCCTCGGCTTGCTCCTCTCTGTTTGGCAAAGACACGTATGGATCCTCGCCTTCTTCACCTTCATGGTATCTAACTTGTTCATTGCTTAAACCTGGGAACATTGCTAATTCAGCACCATTTGCACCGTTGTTATCTTCGTCGTCGTCGTAATGTTCCATATCAAATTCTTTCAAGTCATCGTCTGCATCCAATTGATCCTGAAGCTTAGAAGGATCAGGCTGAGGTTCTTGTGCTTCTTCAGCTTGGGCTTCCTCAGCTCGGGCTTCTTTACCTTCCTCATTCACTTCTTGGATTCCTTCTATATCCGCCGTAGCATCATTCAAATTCAGATTAGCCATCTGGTTAATCCTTTCCATCTCTGCATCGTCGAGCTCATATTTCTCGGGAAATTCAGAGGCATATCCTCTTGGTACCCAAGATGTTGCAGAAATCATCCTCCTTTGACTGAAAAGCTTATAAAAGTGTCTAACCTATTCATCTTCAAGCTCATCTCATCTCATCTCATCTTAAAGCTCATCGGTTTTTCAAAATTTTTCATATTCGTCTGGGATGATCAGATGCTTCGAAGTTTAAAAAAAAGACCGGCAAAGGAATCAAGTGTCTTCGATCGCTAGTAGATTCGAACAGGAATCAGAAGATCCAATACACTCTCTCGAGTATTCCAAGAGTTTCAATTGCAATTTGAATGTCTGGACAAGGTAGTGGCGATGGTGCTGGTGAACCCAGTGGTAAGATTGCAGAGCTTCTAAAGCTTCTCAGTATGAACGGTAATGATATGACTAAATTGACACAGTCACAGCAAAAGGAAATGAAAGACTACAAGTTTTGGAAGACTCAACCCGTGACAAGATTTGACGAGAATATCTCTGAAGAAGGACCAATTGACAGGAAGAAAACACCTGATGAAATCAGTGATGAACCTTTCCCATTATTGGGTGAATTTGAATGGTGTACGCTGGATGTCACCGATCAATCGCAAGTGGAAGACATCTTTGTACTTCTAAATGAAAATTACGTGGAAGACCGTGATGCTTCGTTTAGATTTAAATATACTCGTGAGTTTTTCAACTGGTCGTTGAAACCGCCCGGATGGAAAAAGGATTGGCACGTCGGTGTGCGAGTTCGTTCGACTGGGAAATTGGTTGCTTTTATTTCTGCCATCCCAGTTAACTTGAATGTGAGAGGTAAAGTGATTAAAAGTGTGGAGATCAATTTCTTATGTGTTCATAAGCAATTGAGAGGTAAGAGATTGGCACCCGTGTTGATTAAAGAAATTACGAGAAGAGTTAATAAATGTGATATTTGGTTTGCACTTTACACGTCAGGCACGGTCCTACCATCGCCTGCGAGTGTGTGCCGTTATACCCATAGGCCGTTGAATTGGAACAAATTATTAGATGTTGGATTTGTTCAGCTACCACCTGGTGCAAGTAAACCGCACATGGTGGCCAATTACACTTTACCAAAGCAACCAACTACAAAGGGTTTGAGGCCACTGAGACCCGAAGACGTGGATCAAGCCCATGCTCTTTTCGAGAGATATCAAAAGAGATTTGAGTTGTCGCAAGAATTCAACAAAGAGGAGTTTGTCCACTGGTTTCTTGGTGGTCCAGAACAGTTATCTGCAGCTTTTGGTTCTAAAGTGATCTATTCTTATGTTGTGGAAAACCAGGAAGGTAAAATAACCGATTTCTTTTCATTTTACTCGTTGCCATTTACCATCCTCAACAATGCAGTTCATAGGGAACTAGGTATCGGTTACTTGTTCTACTATGCATCTGATGCAGACTTGGATTACAGCAATAGATTCGATCCAAAGGCAACTGCGGCACTTAAAGAGCGCCTCTGTGCACTTGTCAACGATGCATGCATTCTGGCTCGCAATGCCAAGATGGATGTCTTTAACGCATTGACATCTCAAGATAACACTCTTTTCTTAGAGAAATTAAAATTCGGTCCTGGTGACGGATTCTTGAATTTTTACTTGTTCAATTACAGAGCTTTCCCAATTGCAGGTGGTATTAAAGGTAATAATGATTACGACGAAGAAAAACGTAGTAATGTGGGCGTAGTGATGCTATAATATTCTTCATAGTATAAATACAACCATTATATCTTTTTTCTTATTTCACTTTGTCAAATCCGAATTTTAAACTTTTGTCGCTATATGTCTGCTTTCTACTAACTAGTAACATAAACCAGCCATTCCCTTTTACAATGCGAATCACACAATGGCCGAACCTGAAATTAGGTTCTTGGAAAAGGAAAGCGTCGATCTGGATTTACACTAAATTGTTGCTTGGCAATTTATAATCACTGAATCACTAGGTATATAAGATGCAGTATATCAATTGGATCTACAGCTTCGAAATGGAACTATTTTAAAACATCAAAGGACGAAAGGTAACCATAATGCAGATGCTCAGCTTTCTAGCTCTTTGCTCACTTGCTACCACAAAGGTTAGCGCACAAGAAGCTTCACAGGCATCACCATCGACTCAAGAACCTAACTGGAACAAGCCTGCATCATTACAGGCAACTACAGACGATCAAGGAGAAAGTATTACGAGGACTCTCTGGTGGATACCACCAACGACAGCTACAACATTGGCTAGCTCATCCGGTGATATTAGCAGCGATAGCAGTAAAAACAAATACAGCACTACAAGCGCTTCTCAAAATGGCCCTGCTACCATCGTGACCTCCTCCAATTCACAAGGTGAATACACCTCTACTATTTGGTGGTTGCCCTCTACCTCATCGAAACAAGATTCCATTTCCCATACACCAATAACAACTGTAGTCTCCACCGATCAAGGCAAGAAGATAACCTCTATCATATCAAGTTCATCGCCGTCATCTTCAAAACTAAAAAACGACAACTCCACCATTCCAGTACATTCCAATGCAGGTGACAAAGCAGCGGATGTCTCCTATGGCATAGGAGCAATTGCTCTGGCTATCATGCTAATATGAATGCCAATACGTCTCAATTCCACTCCGTTCCCAAGCATAAGCATAAACATAGGCATCAGAACCCCTTTGATATGGGTATCGAATGATAGGGAATCTTTAAGTTCACGTGACACATGCGTTACAAGCATTACATACTTTCATATCTGCATTTCTACAACTGAACTTGTATATTTTGTCCGTTTAGAGTTCTAATAGTCCGTCTTTTTCAAAAGTCGATTATATATAATCTGAATTTGATCCGATTTTCAACAGCGGAGAAGCTTTGTAAATCCTAAATTGAAAAAAAAAAAAAAAAAAAAAAAAAGAACGAATAGAAGAAATGACCCAAGTACTTAAAAGATTGCGGTAGGACGGTAGGACCCTGAATAAAACCAACATCGTATTTGTTCTGCTTTCCCTATTTCAACATATCAGTTGGTTATTTATTTGCTAGGAAATAGCTTGGAGAGGTAGTCATGGTTTTATGGCATAAGAACGCTCATGTCTTCAATAGCGATTTCAGCACCGTATCACTAGCGTTCTTTAACAGGTACCCCAATCCGTATGCATCCCACGTTCAATCAATTGATACTCTTTCTAGGAATATAGATAATGATGGTAAATTACATACGACAAGGCTAATTAAGAAGGCCGGTAAGCTTCCCAGATGGGCTAAACCATTTTTAGGTAGGATTTCGGAATCATGGATCATTGAATTTTCAATTGTAGATCCTAGTCAACTGACAATGAGGACTTACACTAGGAATTTGGATCATACTAAGATAATTCAAGTGGAGGAATACACAACATACCAACAGTCGCAACAAAATATCAGGAGTACTGCATGTGCAAGTCAGGTAAAATTTTCCAGTGGATTCAACGTTGGTATTCGTAATAGAATTGAAGATTGGTCAAGAACTAGATTCGATGAAAACATCAAAAAAAGTAGGCTAGGTATGGTCTTTGTTATGCAGGAATTGGAGAAGAGAAGCGCATTACTCTGACTTTTACGAGTTTCCATTTTCTGGAAATTAAAGCAAAACGAATTACTTATTATATTTATTATATTTATTATAGTTATCATGAATAAAATAGACGGCGTTCTTTTTTTTTTTTTTTTTTTTTTTAATCTATTCTTTTATGCGAAACTGATGTCCCACCCCATTGCATCTACGATATCAAACCAATCTGTGCTCTCGCCCAGTTCAATTGAACCAATATCAGTTGAACTTGTATGTGATAGACTACTCGACGGACTAACTGTTTCACCATCGTCTTGTAACCAAACTTTCCTCATAACCGTTCTTGCCCGTTGAAAATTGTAGCATTTGTAACGTTTAGCTATATCCCCAAATTTCATTTCAATAAGACATTTTTGTTCCTGGTCAGTCGCATTTATACCGCATATGAACATAGGAAAACACAAGCATCCTTCTAACTTAGTGCCTAGAACTAATTCTAATTTTTCAAAAAGTTCCAGCCACAAGAGTTGTATCTCCCATGCATGTTTTGATTGTCTTAGACAGGTTGTTTTCAAATGCAAAAGCGCTGTTATTTTCATCAATTGGAATAATTCCAAACAAAGGATATACATCGACGACGATTCTTCGTAAAGTTGTAATTCTTGTAGATCTGGTGAAATTTGAAACAATTTGGTTTGCAGCTCAAAGGCTTTGCCCACATAACTTCGAAATTCAGGATGCCTTTTATCGAATGTACCCGCACTCTTCATGCTCCTAGTCAAATTGGTAATATCACCTATCAGAAGCAAAATTGGTCTATTGATACCATGCAATGGATCTACGTGCATGTGGATATCCGCAGCCTGAATTAGACCGGGATCCCGATGACTAACCAAAACTCTGTTATATTCACCGATAGGGAAATGGGTCCCTCTAGAACACATCACATCATGGTAGATAAAATTGGCAACCAACCAATATCTGGTAGTCGTATCTAGTTGAGATGTGAAAGTACCAACTAGCCGCGAGATTTCACCACCAACGTTTTTTTCTATGAGATCTGCAGCATATTTCAAAAGAACCTTCCACTTACTAACATCTCCTTGACATATTTCAGCACCGCACAATATCAAAAGTTGTGCCAGCGACCACAGAAAATTGACATCGATCTCAGATCTCAAAAACCTGAGAGACTCCAAAGTATATTTGTTTGCTAAAGCGTAGTAATTCCCATCCCTCCTCTCACTACCTTCTTGAGAAATAGACAAATGATGCGCAGACCATGCCATAAGTCCATAAAGTATGCCTCGATGTTGATGGGCCATCGGTAAGAAAACTTGCAGATAGTAATTCTGCTTTAATGGCACAATAGAAATTATCTTACCCAAATGATCTCGATAATATCCGTAAAGATGCATTCCAACAGGATCCAAATGTAATGTTATGGGATCAGATAATGGTTGTGAAAAGTAAGGAGATGAGGGGACTTTAGCATCAACCAATTCCCGCGAACACAATAACTCTCCAGTTTCGAATTCATCTGCAAGTGCTCTTTCCTCCGCATTTTCCAATTGTCTCTCAAGTTTCCCACCGTATTCGTAACTCCCATTACTGCTACTGCTACTACTGCCTTCAAATTCTGTTACGAATTTCTTCTTATTCTTATGCACAAATAATTCCACTTCGACTTGGTCCTTACATCTCTGTACTGTATTCTTATCAGAATTCCTGGGTACATACATACAAGTAAAGCCCAATCTGTCACAATCACTACAAACCGGTTTATCCTCCGAGCATCTTTTCTTTCTAACTTTGCATGTTATACATCCCGTCTTCGAGTGTTTTCGTATTGGAACCTTTGAAACTCTTTGTTCTGCAATTGCCATTAAAACCGAAACTTAGCAGCATAAAGGATCGATGTATCATAACACTTAATCAGATCTATAACATCAGAAGGACTTCGTACCCATTTTTTTTTTTTTTTTTTTCGATTTTATTTTTCTTTAAACGTTGATTCCTTTCCTAGATGATGATTACAGGACTCATAGCCGTTTCCCAATTAATTTTATTTTTTTTTTTTTGTTAATTTGCCGAACGAAATTTTAAAAAATTTATGAAAATACGTCAAATGATTAGAGCCTTGGTTACCCGCCCTTCGATTTTGTGATCATACTTTACGAGAGAAATCTGTTACCCGCATATGGAGTTCGTGACGCGTATGGGACTCTCCCCTATTTGGCTGTACGAAGCATTAGTCCGGCGGAGATAGAATAAGGTGGTTGCAGACAAACATTCCCCGCCCCTAACAACCATGATCGGTATTGATAAGCGTTGCACGTACTTTTCTGTGTAAGATGATTCTGATTGGTTGAGATTTAGCCGCTTTTGAAGGCTTTAAACATGCGGAGAGATATCGTTAGCCAATCAGAGTAGCGGTAGAACCGCTTGAACACCATCCACGTACGACCACTCTTGTTCGGGTGACCCCTAAGGGACGCCGGCCGTCGGCGGCCGTCGGCGGCTGTGGTGGCCTATATAAACAGATAGATTTGCCACTCGAGACGAGTGGTGTCAAGAAAAGTGTTTTTTACATGTTTGTAGAACGGTTTGGACGAGTCACGTACAGCTAGCAGGTGCCAAAAACTGGACGAACGACGGAATAAACTAATTTTTGGTCGTTTACCCTTGACATAATTGCTGCATTTGCTTTCTTATTTATTTATTCGTTTATTCCTGACTCTGCATATAGTAGCATTAGCTTTCTCATGGTTCTAAAGTCTGACAACTATGATCCTTTACAAGAGGCTTACGAGGGTGGAACAGCAATAGGAGGTAACGAGAATCGTGTAAACAAATCATGGGCCCGAGTGATTCCGGACAAATGTGGTCTTTATGATCCCGAGTACGAGAAGGATGCTTGTGGTGTTGGATTCGTGGCTAATATCAAGGGCGAGCCTTCTCATAAAATTGTTTCAGATGCCAGATATTTACTTTGCAACATGTCACATCGTGGTGCTGTTTCCTCTGGTGGTAATGGTGACGGCGCTGGTATCCTAGTGGGTATTCCTCATGAATTTTTTGCAAGAGAGTTTAAACTGGAGCTCAATGTTGAAATTCCACCAGAGGGACAATATGCCGTGGGAAATATCTTTTTTAAGAGAGATGAAGGTGCTGCACTGAGAGCAGCTCAAAAGGTCTTCGAAGATTTGGCATTTGAACAGGATTTAAAGGTCTTGGGATGGAGGGATGTTCCCAGGGATTCTTCAATCCTGGGTGAAGTGGCCCTTTCTAGGGAACCTACCATTTTGCAACCGTTAATTGTACAATGCGACCGCGAACAACCTTTTAATGAGAAGCTATTTCAAACCAAACTGTACATTTTAAGGAAACTAGCTTCTAGTGAAATTGGTGTCGAAAATTGGTTTTACGTATGTTCCCTGAGCAATAAAACGATTGTTTACAAGGGTCAATTGACTCCCGCTCAAGTCTACAGTTACTATCACGATTTGACAAATTCTCATTTCAAGTCGCACATGGCAATGGCACACTCTAGATTTTCCACCAATACCTTCCCCTCTTGGGATAGAGCTCAACCGCTTCGTTGGTCGGCTCATAACGGTGAGATCAACACATTACGAGGTAATAAAAACTGGATGCGCGCTAGGGAGGGTGTGCTAGTTTCAGAGACGTTTAAGGATCAGTTGGACAGGTTATACCCTATTATCGAAGAGGGGGGCTCCGATTCGGGTGCATTGGACAATGTTTTAGAATTATTGACTATCAATGGAGCTCTTTCATTACCTGAAGCTGTTATGATGATGGTTCCTGAAGCGCATCATAAGGACATGGATTCTGATTTAAAAGCATGGTTTGACTGGGCTGCTTGCCTGATGGAACCTTGGGATGGACCCGCACTCTTGAGCTTTACTGATGGTCGCTACTGCGGTGCCATGTTGGATAGGAATGGTTTAAGACCATGTCGTTATTACGTTACGGAAGATGATAGAGTTATTTGTGCATCTGAAGTGGGTGTCATTCACATGGACAACTCACTCGTGGTATCAAAGGGTAAACTGAAACCTGGGGACCTGTTCCTAGTGGATACAAAAAGAGGCGAAATAGTCGACACTAAAGTATTGAAAAATCAATTCGCTCAAAGGCAGGATTTCAAGTCTTGGTTATCAAAAGTAATAAAATTAGATGATTTGCTTCAAAAGAATAAAAAGTACATTCCAGAAAAATACGGTATTGAATTTTCTGACTTTAATGTGCAAGGTGATCCTCGTCTTTTAGCAAATGGTTATACTTTTGAACAACTCTCATTGATCTTGACCCCAATGGCTCTCAGCGGCAAAGAGGCATTGGGTTCCATGGGTAATGACTCACCTTTAGCATGTTTAAATGAGGATCCCGTCTTGGTCTACGACTATTTCAAGCAGTTGTTTGCTCAGGTTACAAATCCTCCCATTGACCCTATTCGTGAAGCTAATGTCATGTCCCTTGAATGCTATGTAGGGCCTCAAGGTAATTTATTGGAAATGCATCCGAGCCAGTGTGACAGGTTGTTGTTGAAATCACCCATATTGAAATGGGATGAATTCTTGGCACTGGAACATATCGATAAAGCACATCCGTCCTGGTCTATTTCGAAAATTGACATCACTTTTGACAAATCCGAAGGTCTTTTAGGGTACACCGGTACCATTGAACGTATAACCGCGGAGGCAAGTGCTTCAATTGAACAAGGTAAAAAAATCTTGATTTTGACTGACAGAAAGCTGGGACCTGAACGTGTGGCAATTTCTTCTTTAATTGCGGTGGGTGCCATTCATCACCATTTGGTCAGACAAAAGCAGCGTTCTCATGTGGCCCTCATTTTGGAGACCGGTGAAGCCAAGGAAGTACATCACTTTTGTGTTCTCTTGGGCTATGGTTGCGATGGTATATTTCCATACTTGGCCATGGAAACTTTAATTAGAATGAACCACGAGGGCTTGATTCGTAATGTCGATGATGACAGCTTAGAGGTCGACGACCACACTCTTCTGGAGAACTATAAGCACGCAATTGACGGTGGGATCTTGAAAGTAATGTCGAAAATGGGTATTTCCACTTTAGCATCGTATAAAGGTGCTCAAATCTTCGAAGCACTTGGTGTGGACAATTCTGTAATCGATCTATGCTTTGCTGGTACTGCATCCAGAATCAAAGGTGTGACTTTTGAATATTTAGCCCAGGACGCCTTTTCTATGCACGAAGCGGCATACCCTACTAGATCTGTGGTCTCCAATTCTGTAGCATTACCTGAAAATGGTGATTATAATTGGAGAGATGGTGGTTACAAGCATGTCAATGACCCTCAAGCCATTGCTTCGTTGCAGGATACTGTGAAGAACAAAAACGAAAATGCGTGGAATATGTATGTGAAAAGGGAGATGGAAGCAATCAAAGATTGTACCTTGAGAGGTCTCTTAGATCTAGATTTTGAAAACTCTACTCCAATTCCATTGGAGCAGGTAGAACCCTGGACCGAGATTGCAAGAAGGTTTTCTACTGGTGCTATGTCCTATGGGTCCATCTCCATGGAAGCCCATTCAACCTTAGCTATCGCTATGAATCGTCTTGGCGGTAAATCTAATTGCGGTGAAGGTGGTGAAGATGCAGAGCGTTCGATTGTTCATGAAAATGGTGATACAATGAGATCTGCAATCAAACAGGTTGCATCCGCAAGATTCGGCGTAACCTCCCATTATTTGTCTGATGCAGATGAACTGCAAATTAAAATCGCACAAGGTGCTAAACCAGGTGAAGGCGGTGAGTTGCCAGGACATAAGGTTTCCAAGGAAATTGCTCGTACGAGACACTCAACTCCATATGTTGGATTAATTTCACCACCTCCTCACCACGACATTTATTCCATCGAGGATTTGAAGCAGCTTATCTATGATTTAAAATGCTCCAACCCAAGAGCAGGCGTTTCCGTGAAATTAGTCTCAGAAGTTGGTGTAGGTATTGTTGCATCTGGTGTAGCAAAGGCCAAAGCAGATCACATTTTGGTTTCTGGTCATGACGGAGGCACTGGTGCTGCTAGATGGACCAGTATCAAGAATGCAGGCCTACCTTGGGAATTAGGATTAGCAGAGACACACCAGACTTTGGTGTTGAACGATTTGAGACGTAATGTTGTTGTTCAAACTGATGGACAAATAAGAACTGGATATGATGTCGCAGTTGCCGTCTTATTAGGAGCAGAGCAATTCACCTTAGCTACAGTACCCTTAATAGCCCTAGGCTGCGTTATGTTGAGGAAATGTCATCTGAATGCTTGTGCTGTCGGTATTGCTACTCAAGATCCATACCTGAGGAGCAAATTTGAAGGTCAGCCGGAGCATGTCATCAATTTCTTTTACTATTTGATCCAAGACTTGAGAAAAATTATGGCAAAACTTGGATTTCGTAGTATCGATGAAATGATAGGTCATTCTGAAAAATTGAGAAAACGAGAAAATGTCAGCACTAAGGCAATTAATATTGATCTTTCACCCATTTTGACACCAGCACACGTCATTCGTCCAGGGGTGGCTACTAAATTTTCTAAGAAGCAAGATCACAAACTGCACACCCGTTTGGACAATAAGCTGATCGACGAGGCGGAAGTGACTTTAGATCGTGGGTTACCCGTAACAATTGATGCCGAGATTATCAACACGGATCGTGCACTAGGATCTACGTTATCTTATCGTATCTCCAAGAGATTCGGCGAAGATGGATTGCCTCAGGATACCGTTGTAGTGAACATCGAAGGGTCTGCTGGACAATCCTTCGGTGCCTTTTTGGCACCAGGTATTACTTTTATTCTAGATGGTGATGCAAACGATTATGTTGGTAAAGGTCTTTCTGGTGGTATATTGGTGATTAGACCACCTCCAGGATCTAAGTTTAAGAGTGATGAGAACGTCATAATTGGTAACACCTGTTTCTATGGTGCCACTTCGGGTACTGCTTTTATTGCTGGTTGTGTTGGTGAAAGATTTGCCGTGCGTAACTCTGGTGCTACAATGGTTGTAGAAAGAATCAGAGGTAACAATGCCTTTGAATATATGACTGGTGGTAGAGCCGTGATTCTCTCACAATTAGAATCCCTCAATGCCTTTTCTGGTGCCACTGGTGGTATTTGTTACTGTTTGACCTCGGACTATGAGGATTTCGTTGGAAAGATTAACAAGGGTACCGTAGAATTGGAGGGTCTTTCCGATCCAGTAGAAATTGCCTTTGTGAAGAATTTAATTCAAGAGCATTCTAACTACACCAGGTCTGAATTAGCAGGTAAAATTTTGAGTAAATTCAATTATTATTTAAAGAATTTTGTCAAAGTGATCCCATCGGATTACAAAAAAGTCCTTTTAAAACAGACAGAAGAAAAGGCCAAGCAGAAGCAATTCGCAGAGAGTGAATATTTGAAAAGATTCCAAAGATCCTCCAACAGAAATCTGGATGCTACTAATGGTGATGTGGAGGCTCTTATGTCTTCTAAGCGAGAAAGAAATGCAGTGTCCTTTAAATCTACCACCAAAGAGCCTAGTATAGCAGACCTAGAGGATGCTGTCCCCAACGGTAAGCAACAGGCAGAAACTGTCGAGAAGTTAGAAAAAATCCGTGGATTTATGAAGTACAAAGTTCGTCACCAGTCTAAGAGACCTGTAGCCATCAGATCCCAAGACTGGAAAGAATTCACCAATAATATTAATAAGAAGGATGCAAGGTATCAAACTTCCAGATGTATGGATTGTGGGACACCGTTCTGTCAGTCTGACACTGGATGCCCAGTCTCGAACATTATTCCCAAATTTAATGATTTGGTATTTAAGAACCAGTGGAGGCTCGCATGGGAAAAATTATCGGAGACCAATAACTTTCCCGAATTCACTGGTAGAGTGTGCCCAGCCCCTTGTGAGGGTGCATGTACACTTGGGATCATCGAGGATCCAGTTGGTATCAAGTCTATTGAACGACTAATAATTGACAATGCTTTTAAAGAAGGTTGGGTACAACCATCACCACCCGAACTTCGCACTGACCGTAAAATAGCAGTGATTGGATCAGGTCCTGCTGGTCTAGCATGTGCAGATCAATTGAACAGAGCCGGGCATTCTGTTACCGTTTTCGAGAGATCCGATCGTTGCGGTGGTCTTTTGATGTACGGTATTCCTAACATGAAATTGGATAAAACAGTTGTTCAACGTCGTGTTAACCTTTTAGAAGATGAGGGGGTTCAATTTGTCGTAAGCACGGAAATTGGTAAGGATATCTCCGTATCAGAGCTCAAAACTGAATTTGATGCTGTGATTTATGCCATCGGTTCTACCATCCCAAGAGACTTGCCAATAAAAGGCCGTGAATTAAAAAACATTGATTTTGCCATGTCCTTACTGGAAAGAAATACATCAGCTCTTCTTAAAAGAGATTTAGAGGCTGTTCGTCAAGCTATCACAGGTAAGAAGGTAATTGTCATCGGTGGTGGTGATACAGGTAATGATTGTTTGGGTACTTCAGTTAGGCATGGTGCGGCATCGGTTTTAAACTTTGAGTTGTTGCCTGAACCTCCTCAAAAGCGGTCCAAAGACAATCCGTGGCCCCAATGGCCTCGTGTCATGAGGGTTGAATACGGTCATGCTGAAGTCAAAGAGCATTACGGAAGGGATCCTCGTGAGTACTGCATTTTATCAAAGGAATTCATTGGTAATGATGACGGTGAAGTCAGAGCCATCAAGACGGTTCGCGTAGAATGGAAGAAATCTGCATCTGGTGTTTGGCAAATGGTTGAAATTCCTGGAAGTGAGGAAATTTTTGAAGCTGACGTAGTTCTTTTATCAATGGGCTTCGTTGGACCTGAACTAATCGAAGATTCAAGTGTAGCCAAGAGTCACCGTGGTACTATTGTAACCATTAATGACGCTTCTTATAGTGTTGATGAGAAAACATTCGCGACTGGTGACTGTCGTCGGGGACAATCCTTAATCGTTTGGGCCATTCAAGAAGGTCGCAAATGTGCAACTGAAGTGGATCAAACCCTAATGGGACAAACAGCCTTACCGGGCAATGGTGGTCTTGTAAGACGCAACTTTACTCTTTTGGAAGAGTTAGCAGCTACTGTTTAAGCTTGTCTGTCATATTATCACATCTTATATTTATTTATTAACTACATCATCACATATATTTATTCGGTTTTTAAAATTATATCATATTGTCATTAGCATTATTAAAAGGCCTCAATCTTATTGAAATTAAATTCCATCGTTATGCATGCAAGGAAAATAGTAAGAGGGAGAATTGGCGAAGAACACGAGAACTTCTAGTTCAAGAAAAAAAATGCTTAAAGGAGGACCATACACTTTTGCTTTCATTCTTAGTGTTCTTTTTCTTCCTACGATCCTTAGCACTTGGCGTTGGAGATACAATATTGCCAGCACCTCCTCTACCCAGCACAATAGCCTTTGGTCTCTCACGATTACTATCTTGTTTCGTCTTCGACTTCTGTAGTTTGATTTTTGAACTATCACTGCTGTGTGATCTACTATTGGCACCCGATAGTGTACTACTTATACGGTCTTCCTCCGGCACTGGACTGATGTAGTCTTCGTCGCTAGCTAAAATCGCATCTTTGTCATCCAGACTTGGTTCAACATCTTGCGCCTTACGTGTAACTCTTGGATCCAAATTACGTCTCATATTACCAGCACCTCCTCTACCAGTACTATACACAGGCTGCAGTATATTAGGAGTCTGAGAACCTTGAGGAATCATCTTTGGTGACACATTCGATTTTGCAGGTTGGATATTGCCAGATCCACCACGACCCGTAGAAACCATCCGAGGACCCATACTTTGGTAAACTGAAAAAACCGCCCTCTAACCTCTGCAATCCACTAGAGTTAATCCTCTGCTCTTTGTCTCTTCCAGTTTGAATTTGTTATAATTCTTGAATATATATTTATGCCCTTCTATTTGCGATGAGCCATTCCATCGGTCACGATGAGACGTGACTTAACAAACGTGAATGAGTGACTACAAAGCACTCACAAGACAAAATAAAACGAGTCAATGATCAGCACCACTCGAGACTTCGTAGTTTGAAATACGACAATTAATTGCACCAAGTAGCAGACTGCTTTTATGTCTTAACCGGTTTCTAGGACTGCTACTGCACCTGTGTGCCCTTGTAAACAACTGACGGGCCTGAGACAGTACCAGAAAGGCACTGGGGGCAAAATAGCGTGCTAGAACTCGATAGGCTCGAGGAAATTCCTTAAAACCTAATGACTATCGAGTTATGGACAACTAAAATGCCCAATATTGAATAGGTGGTCTAAAAATCACCTAATACGGAATGTAGATATTGGCATCAAATATGAAAAATTGCAATAAAAATGGGTACAAATCGATGGGATGGTGAAAACAGGATGAATAAAGAAGCAGACTGCAGGATAATACGAAGAATTATAGAGATAGAAAAGCCATGTCGTGGGATGACGAAGTTATTGGAGGATCTGCAACTCAAGGAGATGATGCGGTTTTGCTAGAATCATGGGAAGATGGGTTAGAAGATGAACCAGTATTAGATTCGTGGGATAAAGATGAGAGTCAAGACGAGAAGAAGGAGAAGAAGGCACAAGAACCAGCAAAGAAGCCTGCAGCTGGTGCAGCCTCTGGTAAAAAAAAAAACGGTGGTAAGAAGGAAAAGGAAAGTTCAGAGGGTCCAAAATTGGCTATTGACGAGCTAGATCCAAAGATCCGTCAAGAGCTAATGAAGAAGGCAGAAGTGGAATCTGACTTAAAGAATGCTAGCGACTTGTTAGGTGATCTAGAAGTTGCAGGTGAACATCCTAGGGCTCAAGCTGCGAAAAAGAAAGAAGAAGAGGAGCTCTTTGCCAAGCTAGCAACTCCATTGACGAAGGATACTCCAATTGGTGATCATCCATTGATTCAAAAAGCTGAAACGAAGAAGGATTACCAAGATTTGAGAAAGGCATTGGCATCTGCAATTACGCCTCTGAATGAGAGATCCTCACTAAACTATTCATCCTCTCTTGCCATCGACTTGGCTAGAGATATCTCCAAACCAATGTCTATTGAATCCATTAGACAAACGGTGGCTACTCTAAACATTCTCATCAAGGATAAGGAAAGACAGGAGAGACAAGCAAGACTGGCACGAGTTAAAGGTGGTACAGCTACTGGTGGTGCCGGTAAAAAGAAGGCCAAGGCCAAGACAAACCTCGGTGGATCATTCAAAAAGGATCAAGAATTCGATATCGGTGGTGATTTAGGAGACCTTGGGGACTTCAATGATGATGATTTTATGTAATCTAATTCATTAGATTCAGTTCTCATGAATCTACGTAATATCTGACCACAGCGCCTATAACCAGGCATAATTGATTAATGTGTTTTTGTATCGGTTAAGACAAGATTACTAAATAACGAGGTCTAACATCCAGTTAGATCTAAGATATAGCTCACTTAGAAGAACACAAGTCATTGGTGACCAATTAATGAATAATGATTGGTCCTATCTCAATTCGCGTGATTATTCTAAGGAACTCAATTTTGGTTCATTACAGATGTAATGATCATCATCAACGTAATACCGTAGCTACATACGGCATGTATAATTAAGAGCAAGGAGTTTAAGGATTAGAGAATATAAATGAGTAGAGAAAGAGTAGAAGGAGTGAATCATCTTTACTTTGTTTACTCTTAGGACAATCCTTCCAAAGGGATCAGTGAACAATGTTTAAAAATTCATTGAAGAGATACTGTCGTGGATTCACATTTCGCAGGCCTTATTCCAGCTACGAAGGGTCCAACTTCAATTTGACCCATAAGCGCAGGAGAGGATTGGAAAATGTTATCAAATATCTACTCGCTGCAGGTGTTGGTTATGCGATTGCCGATACCCTTGGAGAAAACCGCAGAGATAAAAGCATTGGTAAATCTATTTTATCAGTAAATGATTTGGAACCACCTGAATACTGCAAACCAAAAAAATTGGGCAAGGTTCTTGACCAAATAAAGGCCATTGTTGGAAATGACCCAGAAAATTTTAGTCAATCAGAATCTGAGTTAGGTGCACATTCTGATACCTATTTCAGCACCCATCATGCTTCAACAGACGAAAGGCCTTCGATTGTTGTTTACCCAAAGACAACCGAGGAAGTTTCACAGATAGTTTCCACATGCCATGACAATAAAGTGCCTGTGGTCCCATTTAGTGGTGGTACTTCTTTAGAGGGTCATTTCTTGCCCACCAGAAAGTCAGCAACAGTCGTATTGGATTTGTCCAAATACATGAATAAGGTAATAAAGTTGAACAAGACAGATTTAGATGTTGAAGTAGAAGCTGGTGTTCCTTGGGATCAATTGGATGATATGCTAGATGAAGAAGGACTTTTGTTTGGTTGTGATCCTGGTATCGGTGCTCAAATTGGTGGATGTGTTGCGACTTCATGTTCAGGTACTAATGCCTATCGTTATGGTACAATGAAGGAGAATGTAGTGAATTTGACTGTGGTATTGCCAGATGGGACTGTGATAAGGACTAGAAAAAGACCAAGAAAATCATCAGCTGGTTACAATCTAAATGGATTATTCACTGGTAATGAGGGCACCTTAGGTATTGTTACTAGAGCAACAGTTAGATGCCATGTAAAACCAAAGTTTCAGACCGTAGCTGTGGTATCATTTCCCACTGTGGGAGATGCAGCTTCATGTTCCTCTACCATTACACAGCAGGGTATCCAGTTGGATGCAATGGAATTATTGGATGATAAGATGATGAAGATAATCAACACACAAGGTGCAACTTTTAGAAACGATTGGAGAGAAGAACCCACACTGTTTTTAAAGATCGGTGGTAGAAATGAGAGAATCATTCGAGAATTAGTTCAAGAAGTGGAGGGAATCTCCAAGACGCATAATTCAACGGAGTTCGAATTTGCCAAAGATGAGGATCAGAAAATGGAACTATGGGGTGCTCGTAAATTTTCCCTATGGTCAGTGATCGATGCAGGTAAGTCGGCAAAAGGTGAGGATGCAAATATTTGGACCACTGATGTAGCACTACCGATCTCAAATTTCTCAGAAGTCATCATGCAGACCAAAGAGGAGATGGATAATTCGCCCTTACTGAATGCAACTGTAGGTCATGCTGGCGATGGTAATTTCCATGCATTTTTGATTTACAACAGTGATGAGGAACGCAAAATCTGCGAGGATATCGTAGGTAATATGGTTAGAAGAGCTATTAATGCCGACGGCACCTGTACTGGTGAGCACGGTGTCGGTGTTGGTAAGAGGCAGTATGTACTGGAGGAACTGGGTCAAGAGCCTGTCGATCTAATGAGGAAAATCAAGTTAGCCATCGACCCCCAGAGGATCATGAACCCTGACAAAATCTTCAAGATTGACCCTCAGGATCACGGAGACACCTGAACGAAATATCAGTTCGCACCAGTCTCATCGAATAACCTAAAAAAGCTATTAAGTAATCTATAGAGCTTCAAATAGTCGTCTTCTAATCTAAAAGAGACATACTCATACTAAACACGGCTAGTATATCTCACTTCATATGTTCTTTTAAGACATGGCCCCAACTAATTCCAGTATCCCCTTTCCCTTCAGATGATCATTTTGAAAGAAGGGGGGACTAACAGGAACTACTGCGTAATGATGACTACAAAAATCAATACAACGCCCTATCAGCCTCATGCATCGCCATAATCATTACCATTACGGAGAGTCATTTTGCAATTGCGATTCTACAAACGGCACAACGAAGGAAGGTGCAAAGCAAACGGGATACATATACACACCTTGTACGAGGTTTAGCAGTATGTACTGAATAATTTACTCTTAATGGAACTACTTGAAGAATACCCCTTCTCCCCCAATTTGGTTTACGGTTGATATGTAGGATTGTTGATGGGGGCAATGCATTGTTGCTTCCATCTATTGCTTCTTTGCATAATGTTTCAATTAGCTGCCCCACAGGTTTATCTAATCAAACAAGGATACGATAATATATATATATATATATATATATATATAATGTAGAGTCTTGAACATGCAGGGAAAAGGTTATATCGATTTATAAGCGGGAACTCGATAAGTAATAGTAATAGTCGTTAAGTCAAGTATTAAACTGGATTATAACCTCTTTGGAAGGCTTTTAAATGTTCGGAAGACCTGTAATGATGTCTGCATCGACGGCTGTGCGGTGCAGGCCTTCTAAGGCATTTGGTCCACAGATAGCATACACCTCAGCTTCACTTCATGGGTCTGAAGTTTGTGAGGATAAAGGGAATAACTCGAGGACGGCGAAGGAGGATACCCCAGAGGAACAACAGTGGTTGATGGAACGACAGGATTCGAAGGAGTTCACTCTTGGATGGTAGGAGATGTAATAATGATAATAATACTAATGACAGTATGATGGCAATAATAATCATGGAAAGGAAAGTGGGATAAAATAATTAACAAAAAAAAAAAAAAATCATTTGTTCACTGGATTGTAAAAATACCAAATCACCCTCGTTGTAACAATTAACTGCGGCCCATCATTATCGTAATTCTATTTTTTTTATCTTCTTTCTAAGGTTGTGTGTAAGGTTTGTTTTTATTTCTACTAGAAATACGATATTAGTATCAATACCATTTTAATTCGTTTAAAACTTGTATCATAACATTCATATGTGCTTCTGAAGCGGGGTCTTGTCTTCATAAGAAGGCATATCTTCGATCTTCTTTTGTCTCTTTATTATTTCCACGTAGTTATATGGGACGTATCCCATATTACCGGCTTTAGTTCTTACTTTCCACCATTCAGAATTCCCACTTGAAGAATCCTGCTTTGACAAAATTGCCATTAATTCACCTTTTTTCAACGGTGCTTCAATTTGTGGATCTTCAGGAGTGAAATCGTAAAGTGCTCTAGCAAAGTCTAATTTGGATGGCTCAACGTCTGCCCCCACCTGTTTGGTCCCAATCTTACCTCTTTGCATGGCCTGCACACGAGTAATGAATTTGTTTAATGCATAAGGAAACCCAAAGACTGCCGCTAAAAAGAAAAACAATGGTTTCCAAGAAATTTTTTTCCTTTTCTTCGAATCGTCGTCCTTTTTAAAATTGTGAAATTCATTGATCAATTCTGAACTACGGCCGGTGGTAATTGTCTTCGATGGGGGTGGAGTACCCATTCTCCCGCTTGTAACGTAGTATAATACTCTTCTTACGAATTTCATAAGGGCAAATATACCAAAAAATGAGCCTAAAACTTCTTTCAAAAACGAAAACTGTTCCGCTACGGATATCATACTGAAGAAAGAATTGTGAGTCGCCATGTAAGTAGATTCCAACATTTGGGCAAACCCAGTAACCGTACCTATTAAACTCTCAATCAATTGAAAAGTTGCTTGCGTAGATTCACCCAATCCACCTGGGCCACCAAGGCCGCCATTCATATAACCGCCACCTACACCAGTTCCATACATGGATCCATAACCACCATACCCGCCACCATACATAGAGCCCAAACCACCACCATACATAGAGCCTAGACCACCACCATGCATGGATCCATACCCACTTCCATACATGCTGTTACCATACATACCACCACCAAATCCATTTCCAACACCATAGGGTGAGCTGATGTTACCCATAGAATTTGAATTAGTGTGGGGCTCAGAGGCCAGCTCTGCTGGCCTTGGCGGTGGCTCCTCTGAGTTTTCCCCATTATGCCCTTCATTACTACCGGTTTCAGAATGCATCTTGGCTAAAGAACCGCCTCCTAATCCACTTTCTTGACTGTCCAAGGAAGGATGGGTCTCCCACGGCTTAGGCCGTGGCTTTGAATTAGTTGACATGGATTCCCTTTGTATAATCTATATATTTGGTCGCGTTCATTATTCTTTTATTCTTCCTTTAAACTTTTCATGTCATCTTGACCGCCCGAATAAATTGTAAGATGTCAGTAATTAATTAGAAATGATCATAGTATAATAATATCGCAGAAGATGTAAGAACCTCTATTGACCACCAAATACCATTTATCTCGCTCAATAACTTTCCAGTACTTTTGAAATTTCTGGATTCTAAATAACCGTACTAAGAAATTTTTTTTATAATTTAAACTCTTAATAATAATAATAATAATAATAATAATAATAATAATAATAATAATAATAAGGTGTATACCGCGTCGAGGAAAGTAGGACTTTTATCTATATATTTAACTAAAGAGCCTATTCATATTATGCTGAATGTGTTTTTTTAAATTATATTTCAAATGGATATTCAGCGCCTGATAAACATTACCAAACGACCTGCTTTTGGAAAGTGAAATGAAATGCAACGATAAAATAAAGTGAAATAATATGAAATACCACGATAAAGAAGTGAAAAACTAAAGAATAAAATCCGTTGAATCGCAAGTTAGATTCATTTAAAGAATAATAATAATAATAAAAAAAAAAAAAAAAGAGAAATCATTAAAGCAATGGAAAAAGGAATATCTTGTTCAGATCTTTAGTGTTATTATTGTTATTGATACAATCTTTCTCTCACGTATTATTTTCCATTTTTTTTTTTTTTTTTTTTTTTTTTTTTTCCGTTTTGTTCTTTTTCATCAACTGACGGGAGAGGAGGGAATATGTTCATTATAAGTTTAGTTGTAACTACTATTTCTTTGCATTTCCAGTTGTATATTTAATTGAAGACCACCAATTCTTCTCATACTGCTATTCGAAGGTTCGATTCCATCATCCATCATCATAGTTTCGTCCATCGATACTTGTTCATCAAATGTGTTTTCTTCTTCCTCTGAAGATGAAGATGAAGACGAGGAACAAGAAGAATCTGAATGTTCTTCGATTCTTCTCAATTCCGTACTTGAAATACGAGCGATTCTTCTCCTAGTATTTTGTGTTCTTGGTGATTCCGAAAATGCACTTATTTGACCATATGGTAATTGGGGATAAGGATGAGGTTGTAAGGGGCTGTCACCGATGGTCTTTAGAACTGTTCTGTAGTTTTCGACCTTTCTTTCCAGTTGTTTAACTTTCCTTTCCATACCTCTTTGCGCCTTTTGCTTAGAAAACCTAATTTCCTTCAGTGCATCTAACATAAATTTATCCTCAACTGTACGACTTGTTGTTATGGAACTGATTAACTTTTCATTTTGAAGTTTTAATTCATCGATTTCCAATTCTAATTGTTTAATCCTATAGTCCAATTTAGTCGTTTCTTCACTAAGGTGAGTTTGTTGATGGCTATACCAATCTGGATCAAAATCCGTTGAGCTCGATGATATGAAGCTACATCTGTTTGACTTTCCATCAACTAATTCGACGAAACCATTTTTATCGGTTGGTAATGGATCCAATTCCATCTCCTTCGACATATCATTAAAGTTAACAGTCATTGTAGATGATGCAACTGAACTATTTGAAGCCATTCGTGTCCCTGGATTTTCGCGCGGACTGCTCGGTTTTCTTTTCAAAGTTCCATCTACATCTGTTGCTGTCGTCGTTGCTGCCGTCGTTATGTCCCCGTGTGTTTGATTTTGTAGTTTTTCGTTACTATTAGTATTGTTAATTTCGTTTGCATGATTGTCGTTATTAATATTTTTATTGCTTTTATTATTATTATTATTATTATTAGTATTGCTAATGTCATCTTGTAATCGAATCGGGTTATCTGCTTCGTCATTTAAAGTCGCATCACTTGGTACTCGAACACTTCCATCACTTTGTTGTCGTGGTTGGAGTCCTGGTTCCTGTGTTTGCCGCTGCCGCTGTTTTGACTGCTCTTGTGACGCACAACTATCACTTGATACACCTTTGTGAAACATCTCCAAAGTTTCCCTTATACCTAGCCTACTAGCTTGCGAACCTGCCGTATTGTTACCAATTAATGCTGATAAAAGCGGAATCCCAGAAGGCTGCTGAGAAACATACTCAGGCTTTAACATCTTCGGGGCATTATTGAAAAACTGCAGTCTTATCGGTGACGCAGACCTTAGAGTATCAGAATTAGATCTTTGCCTCGACCGTCCTCTTCTTGAAAGTTCACTTAGTTTGGATAATGATGTTCGATATATTAGTGAATTACCAGCACCACTGCTATTATTACCGTTTGAACCACTATCTAGACTTAACTTCGTCGGCGATGTCAACAGATGCTGAAAGTTGTTCGCACCAGCACTCGAATTATGGGGATCATCAAGGCTAAATGCCACTGGTGAAAGCTTTGGTGAAAGTTGTTCTGGCCTTAACGGTGGGGAATTCATTTTTTTTTTTTCTAGTTTTCCAATAAACTATCCTCTACAGGAGGATGATTATGCTTAAAGTACCAATCGTTCCTTTTTGAGCCACTCTCCAAATCTCTTCAGACCTAATTTTTTAATACTTTTTTCGACGATACCAAATGATAAAACTCAATAGCTAAAAGGGTGGGTAAACGTTCAATGCTTATCAAAGCTAAAGTTAGCGATTTGCAAGATATACCAACGAATAAACTTGTCTAAGAAGATATCCAGGTGAGAAAGTGCACTATATTATTCACACCAGATTCTTGACAAAAAAGCAGGAGATTTTTTTTTTTTTTTCGTGGTTCCTTTTACTTTAAGCTTGTAGTTCAAGATAATCTTTGTTCAAAAGTTGATCTCTTTTTCACCTGTTAGGTTCATTCTTATTTTTCAACCGTGATCTTTTGTGGAAATTACCTAACATAGACTATTTACCCATTACCAAATCAGGACAGGAAAGCCCTAACCGAAACGTGTACCCTATCAAGCCCTAACAGGTACCCTAGGGCACATATCAGGGCTTCCATCTTTTATCTAAATGGGACACACATATATACATAAAGGTGGATGATGCGAAAGTATATATGACCACGTAAAGGTAGTAGCAGTGTCTGCATTGAACAGTTTCCGGTCTGTGGTGATGTCGACTATTTTGGTGACATCTAGCCTAGACTGCATGATTCTGTGGATGTAATGGAGGTCTATTCAGGTAAAAATGCTGTTTATTGTCGTCTGGTTAATTGGTGCCAGTAATTGATGTGGAGGTAAATGAAGGTAAGATTAACAAAGGGAATGCATTAAGTGATGTGTGTTGAATATTGTAATGATTATACTGCATTGATCAGAACTTCGCCGAAAAGCGTCTACTCGCCGATTACGTCGTTGTAAAAAGTATATCCCTACCTGTTGCTAGTACTATCGATTGAAATTGCACACAGTCAGGTTTTCAATTCTTATGGTACATTAATAGATTTGTGAAATAGCCAGTTTGACCAGCCTAGAATGTTATGTGTCTAGAGAAATCCATAGACTACAAGCCGATACTTTTTTGTCCTGACTAAATACCGGGAGAATGGCTTTAGGCAGTGACCAGTTCCTCATAGTGAGCTAGTAGCATAGTGGAAAAAAAAAGGACACAATGGATAGAGTTGACTTTTTGATCTGGTCCTGATGAACCCAGATGCTTTGATCGTGACTAAATACAGATTTTTACAGACTCTGGAAATACTACGAAACGGTTCCAGCACCTGGTACGATGGTGGGGTATATCAATTAGAAGCAGCGGTGGAGTGACTGATTTTATATCCGCAAGGCTTCCAGAGACGACTGAGACGCAAGCGTACTTCGATACCCGGGTATAAGGGTACGCAGAACATCTTAGAAATTTGGATAGGTACGACATACTACAAATAGTCGCTGTAAATAATCCAATTCATAGTCTTCATATTTTCAAATTCCATAAAAAACTGAACTAACTTTCGACTTACGATTGTTTTCCTCATCGCTATAGATTCTTAAATATTGTCAATGTGACTCAAAGTGCGGAAACTTTCCTATCAGCCGATGCATTGAAAAAAAAAAAAAAAAGAAAGCTATAAAATCCAAGAACTTCATGAATTTTTGAGATAGAAGACGCATAACTATAAGGATCGATCTCTTTGCTATTTTCTATAGGTCATATCAACATGTTCGTGAGATCACTGAAAACTTTATCCCGTAATGGGTCCTTATTTCGTTGCGGATCCATGCAACTGCAGCTTCGGGCTCAAATTCACAAGCAGAACCTTGCTCCAAATTTAGTTAGGATGCATTCTGAACTGAAACTAGATGAGTTACAGACGGATAATACGCCTGATTATGTGAGGTTAGTTCTGCGTTCTCCTGTTTACGATGTCATCGATGAAACTCCAGTTAATCTTGCAGTGGGTTTGTCATCCCGCCTTAATACCAATGTACAATTAAAAAGAGAAGATTTATTACCAGTGTTTTCCTTCAAGCTGCGTGGGGCATACAATATGATTGCCAAACTGGACGAAAATCAAAAGAATCAAGGTGTTATTGCATGTTCTGCTGGTAATCATGCACAGGGTGTAGCGTATGCGGCAAGGCACATGAACATTCCAGCAACTATTGTGATGCCAGTGTCCACACCATCTATTAAATATCAAAATGTTTCTAGGTTGGGTTCACAGGTGGTTCTTTATGGTAACGATTTTGACGAGGCAAAGGCAGAATGTACCAGGTTATCAGAAGAGCGTGGATTGACCAATATCCCACCATTTGATCACCCATACGTTATTGCAGGCCAAGGAACTGTTGCCATGGAAGTCTTGAGACAAGTGCATAACTCGCACAAAATTGGCGCAGTCTTCGTGCCAGTTGGTGGTGGTGGATTAATTGCTGGTGTCGGTGCTTATTTAAAGAGAATTGCTCCACACGTCAAGATCGTTGGTGTTGAAACTTTTGATGCGCCTACTCTTAGTGCTTCCATGAAGAGTGGTAAACGTGAACTGTTGACTACTGTCGGTTCATTCGCAGACGGTACTTCAGTTCGTGTGATTGGTGAAGAAACCTTGAGAGTCTCTCAAGAGGTTGTAGATGAAATCGTGCTTGTAAATACTGATGAGATTTGTGCAGCTGTCAAAGACATTTTCGAAGATACCAGAAGTATCATCGAGCCTTCTGGTGCTCTATCGGTTGCTGGTATGAAGAAATACATAACCCAGGTTCATCCTGAAATCGACCACTCAAAGCATACATATGTGCCAATTCTATCTGGGGCAAACATGAATTTCGACAGACTAAGATTTGTGTCTGAACGTGCTGTTTTAGGTGAAGGTAAGGAAGTATTCATGCTCGTTACCATCCCTGATGTACCAGGCTCATTCAAAAAACTACAAAAGGTTATCCACCCAAGAAATGTCACAGAATTTTCCTACCGTTATAACGAACATCGTCACGAATCTAGCAGCGAAGTACCAAAGGCATATATCTACACTTCTTTCAGTGTGGTAGATCGTGAAAAGGAAATCAAGCAAGTTATGCAACAAGTGCACAGCTTAGGTTTTGAAGCTGTTGACATTTCAGAGAATGAAATGGCTAAATCTCATGGTAGATATTTAGTTGGTGGTGCTTCCAAGGTACCTAACGAAAGAGTTGTTTCATTTGAATTCCCAGAGAGACCAGGTGCATTGACCAAATTTCTGATGGGTCTCAGCGAATCTTGGAACTTAACCTTGTTCCATTACAGAAACCATGGTGCTGATTTAGGTAAAGTTCTTGTTGGTATCTCTGTACCTCCAAGAGAAAACTTAACCTTTCAAAAATTCTTGGATGATTTAGGTTACAAGTACAGCGATGAAGGTGAAAATGCTGTTTATCAAAAATTGTTGAAGTATTGAAATAATATGGTAATGTTAGGACGGTTATTCAGCGATAAAGTATCGTTCATTTATTTCACGTGTAGACTTTAATGCAAGATATAGTTCGGTGTAGATTAACGAAGCGCTTGTAAATTAACATGAAGAATTGTATAGAGTTAAGTAGGCTTCGGTAAAAAATATAATAGCAATAATATTACGGAAAGAAGACGCTTTGGAGAGATGCTTAAACCTAAGATTCCGTTACGTTACTCTCACCGTCTATTTCAACCAAAAACTGCCATTGATGATAGTGTAAAGAATCTACCTACACATGAACTCTTCCAAACGTTAGGCTTTATCAGACAGTCTAAAAGTGGGTTGGTGCATTGGCTACCCTTAGGCCTCAGGACGTTGAGAAAAGTTGGGTCTATCGTACGTAATAGAATGGATCAAGATGGAGACGCTCTAGAGGTTTCGTTAAGCACATTATCACCAAGATCACTTTGGGAGAAGACTAATCGATGGTCAGGTACAGAATTGTTTAAATTGAAGGATGCGAAGAAGGCAGATTACTGCTTAACTCCAACCTGTGAAGAAGATATTACGAATTTAATGAATGAGTTTATAAGTAGTTATAAAAATATGCCGGTGACTGTCTATCAGATAACTAGAAAGTACAGGGATGAATTGAGACCAAGAGGGGGTCTTTTACGTGGCAGAGAATTCCTAATGAAAGATGGCTACTCCTTTGCATCTAGTCAAGAAGAGGCATTACAGACTTTCAAAAAAATGAATACGGTTTATGATAAAATTTTCCAAGATTTACAAGTCCCTTTTGTGAGCGCTTGGGCTGATTCTGGCGATATTGGTGGTGATTTCAGCAAAGAATACCATTATTTACATAAAAATGGTGAAGATACTTTGATGACCTGCGATAATTGTGGTAATGTGAGTAATGTGGAAAAATGTGAATCTTTTCCTCATGAAGTTGGCCTTCACAGTGGTGATGTCGATGTCAAATATGCGTTGTCTAAGGACCATAGTACATTAATTTGTTATTATTACCCATCAAATAAAATATTCAATTGGAATTTAGCAATGGATGCAGTAGAAGGGGATGTTGACGGAACTCTGAAAAATGCAAATAATGAAAAAGTACTAGAGACATTTGATAGACCAGAAGATGAAATAATGTTTTCAAAAATTCTGAGAGTGATGGATTGTAGGTTAAATTCGAGATCGAATTTCCCCGACTTTCCATTGAGAAGCTATCTGAAAAGTAATTTTGGTCAATTAAACGAGGTTTCACTAGTATCCGCCGAAGATGGTGATCTTTGTGGTTCATGTGAAGATGGTCATTTGCATAGCGATAATAGTATTGAAGTTGGACATACATTCCATTTGGGTACTAAATACAGTCAACCTATGGAGACCAAGTTTACTGATTCCCAGAACAACAGTAATTCCCTCGTACAGATGGGATGCTATGGGATCGGAATTAGTCGATTAGTCGGTGCAATTGCCCAGGTTACAAGAGATGAAAGGGGGCTCAAATGGCCAAGAAGCGTATCGCCATATTCGATGAGTATTTGTGGTAAAGACGAGGACCTAGTGAACAGGACTTGGAAAGAAATTGGATCGAACGAAGTGCTATCACAATTCAATCCTAAATCAGGTTTAGGTGCAAGAATTAAATTATCTCATGCGTTGGGAATTCCATTGGCGATTATTGTAGGGCCAAAAAGCTGGCCAAAAGTCGAAATTGAAGTCAGAGGTGAGAGATGGAATGGTAGCGAAACTTGGAAACAATCATACGAGGCTTACAAGGTGGAATACGATTGGCAAGTTTTAAAAGCAAATGACGGTACTGAAAAACATATAGTACCAATTGATAATCTCACCAAGGTCTGCAAAATCATTCTAGCAGATCTCTGAAGAAAAAAACAAAGCCGAGACACTAAAGGGAATAAACCAATTCGTCAAATTGTCTGTACATATTACACATGAGAGCATAGATAGAATTTTTGCTTGTAGTATCTAAAAGATTTTACCTGTAACCTTGGCAACGATATGAAGGGCAACAACAGAGAAAATGAACCCAACGGCAAGGAAAAGCACAACCAGTGGATCAACTCTTAGACCATTTGCCTCATCTGTGTAGACCTTTAAGATCGAATTTGACGATCCACCGTGTCCTGCTTGTCTAGTAGATGCAGGTGTTTGTTTCAACTGCTTTTCTTTTGCATTCTGGGCTTGTCTTCTTTTCTGTAGAGTACGTTGACCACCTGGGGGGGTAGCAGTGGACATTATGAATCTCAATTGGTGCTTATGACTATTAGAAAGTAATCCGTTTGGTACAGTTACCATACGTGTAATCTTGATCTTACTCTTTCCTTTCAGTTGTGTTGAAAATGACACCGACCATCGTTACCCGAATATAATATTCGTTTAAAGTGATATAGTTCTTTTCCTGATGAAAAAAGGTCCCACCCGGATTCGAACCGGGGTCGTTCGGATCAGAACCGAAAGTGATAACCACTACACTATAGAACCTTAGAACTGAAAACCTGAAGGTTCAGGCAGTAATAGTATCACCAAGATTTAAAAGTAAAACACATGAAAAGACTTTAGGAGATATTACACTATTAATGGTCAACGTCAGCTCGAGAAGCTTGAGGTTTACTGCGGATACCTCGTAGTTATCGAAATACACGCCTATATACTGACCCGTATACAGCGATCCACTCTACTATTACCCTGATAAGAGCTTGCTGAATTCATTTTTTTTTTTTTTTTTTTTTTTTTTTTTTTTTGTCTTCGAACTTTCTCTCTTCTGGTGGCGATCGTGCCGCCCCTTTCAAACGCAAGCGAAAACATATAAAATTACATTATTATGTTCCCATTGTAAACCGTGATAAATTTAAGCATAAGGGAACGTAATAAGGTCAATTTGTATTTATATTTTACTTTCCGCGCCAACTTTTGTTATAACCTACACTTTCTCTTCCCCTGACTGTTCTTTTTTTTTTTTTTTTTTTTTTTTTTTTTTCCGTTTCTCTTTTTGTCACCTGTTAATATATCTACCGTACTGTACGAAGTTTTCATCAAACAGTAATAATACCATCTATCAGCATTTCCTCGAGAAGCCTAGTGAATTGGATACTAATACTCGTTTATCAAGAGGAATAAGTTTGTTTTAACGAGGCTGGACCCGGTTTTATTTTCCTTCGATAAGAGATGAGTGAGATGGAAGGTGCTGGGAGTACTAATACCAATACCAATGTTGGTGCTAGTGATGCTAACGCCAGTGATATTCTTTATAATACTGCTGTCGAGCAACCACAACAGCGATTTGATGAAGGTATCAATGATCCCAAGTCTTCAACGCAACAACAGCAAATTCAGCAGGAGGACGATGTCATTCCAACAGCCATTGTCATTAAAAACATTCCATTTGCCATTAAAAAGGAGCAACTGTTAGACGTCATTGCAAAAATGGATCTACCACTTCCATATGCATTTAATTATCATTTCGACAATGGTGTATTCCGAGGATTGGCATTTGCTAACTTTACCAACACTGAAGAAACAACACAAGTCCTAACATCGTTAAATGGTAAGGAGATTGGCGGTAGGAAGTTGAGGGTCGAGTATAAGAAAATGTTACCGCAAGCTGAGAGGGAGAGAATTGAACGAGAGAAAAGAGAGAAGAGAGGACAATTGGAAGAACAGCATAAGTCGTTATCGAATTTATCTCTGCAATCGCTGGGCCAAAAACCGAACCATATTTTCCCTGGGTTTGTCAATGAAAATGCTGCTACAGGAACGGCGGCAGCACCTGCACCAACCACAACGGGTGGTACGCCGTTGTCAAATAACCAAGTTCTTTTATCAGCCCAAAGTACTGCGACTTCATTTTACCAACAGCCAGGTGTTGCTACTTCCACCAGAGAAAGGCCAACTCAAGTTCCACCACCACCGACTCCACAACAGCAACAGTCTCAGTTACAACAACAAAGACATCCATTTGTGCAATCCACACCAACTAATTTGGGCAATGCGCCAACAGGTGGTTTAGAACGTTATTATGCTCCGTTGCCTTCTTCGAGTACCTTACCGTTACCACCACAACAATTAGATTTTAATGATCCCGATACTTTAGAAATTTATTCTCAGTTGTTGTTATTCAAGGATAGAGAAAAATTTTATTATGAGCTAGCATATCCTGTTGGTCTTTCAGCTACTCATAAAAGGATCATTAATGTTTTGTGTTCGTTCTTGGGCCTAGTTGAAGTTTACGATCCGACTTTCATCATTATTAGAAAAAAAGTGTTGGATAGGGCTACGTTACAATCCCATCTGCAACAACAGGGTCAAGTAACTATGTCGCATCCTTTACAGCCAAGTTCAACTGGTGGTTCCATGAACAGATCGCAGTCTTATACTTCTTTGTTGCAAGCACATGCTGCTGCATCAGTTGCAGCCGCAAATAGTGGTGGTCCACCTGGTACAAATCCTGGTGCTACTGGTAGTACTACTGCTTTACCTTCAACTAGTGCTACGACTACACCAAAGCTACAAAATCACGCTCAAATGTCTTCGTTATCGAATAATGGTCAAGCTGCAAACCCACCATCTTCATCTGCGGCTGCGGCAGCGGCAGCAGCCGCCGCTGCTGCCGCTGCAACGGGTACAGCAGTCCCCTCACAAGGAATGACATCATCTCCTTCTCAACTCTTGCAGCCAATTGCATTACACCATTCCGATTCTCAACAACAACAACAACAACAGCAATCAACATCTCAACAACAACAGCAATCTTTCTTAAGACAACAAGCTGCCCTAACACCATCGTCGAGAATTCCTTCTGGTTATTCATCGAACCATACTCAGTTGAGTGGTGTTAATCCTTTGTTGAGAAATGCGAATAGTATTTCACCACCATCAGCCAATGTTCAACCCAATACAGTTCAGCATCGTGTACCACCTTCTTTCTACGGTCAACCTTCATCTTCGACTCTACAAATGACTGAGAATGGTCCAGCTAGCGGTGCTACTCAATCAATGGGTCCACAAAATACTAATGGGTCCTTACATTCCAATTTTTCAACGCAGTCATTTACTGAAAATCCGATTGGATCAACTGCAGCTGCTACCGACTTTAATGGTCCTGAAATGGTGTACACTTCTTTAGGAACTACTGGTTTGGGTAACGGTTTAGAAGAAGGTTTAAGCCGTTCTCTAAGTGGATTGGATTTACAATCAAATAGTGCTAGTAATTTGGGTAGCTATGGTGCAAATTCCACTAGAAAACCGATATGGTAAATTGAATGGTAAGTCCACTGTCACCATCAATATTCTGATAGATTTATGATTTGAAGCGCATCTTGATGACAATTAACGCACGAATGACTATGAAACCCATTTTTTATTATTTTTTTTATTTTTTTTTTTTTATTATCATCCCCATTATATCGAGTACGAAATCTACGGTAGATCACGAATGAATGCCATGAACAATCTATACTATTACTATTTCGAAAACATACAGTTTTTCTGTAAAATCTGAAAAAAATAAAATAAAATAAAATAAAATAGAAAAAAAAAATAAAAAAATAAAAAGGAAATTAACACGATCTAAAGGAATTGAAAAGTGGGATTCTTTTTTTTTTTTTTTTTTGTTTGTTTGTTTATTTTTTAACGTCCCTTTGTTGTCCTTTCATTATTACTATTATTATTATTACTATTAAATCCTTTTTAATTATTATAATTTTTTTACTGTCCACAATAAGAATTCAAGTTTTTGTATTTATATGCGATTATTATAGTGTTGGTGCTATATTGTACGAAAAGAACATTAGCTTCCGTCATCTGCTTATCTATTGAACTCTTTTTTCGTCTCTCTAAATTCCAATATCTTAAGATTTTGAGAATGTCATTTATTGTTACAATTGTTTACTTTGACATCGCGCCTTCTTGAAAATTCGACATCAGAAGTATCAACAAACATATATTTCAAATTTGTTGACGTAAAAAGAAAGAGGAAGGATTTCATTAGGATCTAGACTATTTGTATTGGATTCACTCAAAGATTATCGTACTTTAGATCGTGTTTTTTTTTGCTCGCCGTCTTTTATTCGAAATTTCAATTCTTATGATATTTCAGCCAGTGACTGATGGTAAGGGATCGTTATTGTTTTAATTACAATCAATATGAGAAAGGATATAATAGATCGAAAAGAGATTAATGGAGATGAAAATGGGTTGAATAATCACCGTCAAAATACTAGGTGCTCGGAAAATCGTCTGCTTAAGGAATTGGAAGTTACTGATAATATTTACTCCAAATTAACGAAAGATATTAAAGATCATCCCGATGATGCCAGATTAAAGAGGCGATCGATGAGTCTTGGGAAAGATTTAAGCATCTGGAAAATGCCTGAAACTTTAGAGGATGCCAATCATTTGAATGGTAACATTCAGTTTTTATCATCAAATGAAAAGCCATCGAAGAATTTTGATTATAATTTTGGTAAAGTTTTAATACAATATCAACCTTTGAAGTTATTGAACTTCCAAAGACTTTTAGCGGACCCTATGCCTGTTAATTCTTCAGACTGGAACTCTAATAGGTATCGTCATGATTTTGATATCTGCGAATCGGAAGATTTGATAAACATGTTAGACAATGACAGTGCAATACCGTATCGATCTGCAATTTCTCAAAAGAAAGATTATTCTACCGCAAAAACTGTACCGAATGTCAAAGATCGTGAATTCTTTCAAAACTTGCTCGACCAATCCTCAACAGCTAGGTACTTCAATGCCAATGTATTTTTAGCAGATCATGAAGGTGAAGTGGATTCGGTAACAAAGCCTACAAAGAAACGATCTCGGAAAATTCTGCAAACAAAGGATTCACGTACTAGTTCTATAGAGTACATCTATTTGCGAGATTTTGAAATTAAGACTTGGTATACAACACCATATCCAGAGGAATACAATAGAAACAAAATACTTTACATCTGTGAATACTGTTTGAAATATATGAACTCAAGATATATTTACCACAGACATGAGTTGAAATGTACACATTTTAGGCCCCCAGGTAATGAAATTTATAGAGATGGTAGCATATCAGTTTGGGAAATTGATGGTCGTGAAAATGTAACTTACTGTCAGAACTTATGTTTATTAGCCAAACTTTTTTTAAATTCCAAAACACTCTACTACGATGTTGAACCCTTTATTTTTTATGTTTTAACCGAGAGAGAAGATACGGGTACAGGTCCACCAAAATTCCATCTGGTAGGATATTTTTCCAAAGAGAAATTAAATTCTACGGATTACAACTTAAGTTGTATCTTAACTCTGCCCATCTATCAACGTAAAGGGTATGGTCATTTTCTTATGGAATTCTCTTATTTATTGTCTAGAAGAGAATTCAAATGGGGGACTCCTGAAAAACCATTATCAGATTTAGGGTTATTATCTTATAGAAATTATTGGAAAGTAAAGTGTGCACAAGTACTAATAGATATGAAAAAACTGTCACAGGAAAAGATTTTTACTAATTTACAAATAAGTTTAGCGGAAATTTCCAATTTGACAGGAATGATCCCTACAGATGTCGTTTTCGGATTAGAGCAACTAAAAGTTTTAGTACAATCCAAAAAAAATGATGGTAACCTTCAATATGGTATTAAGATTGATTCATGGAGAAGAATTGAAAAGTTGTTTCAAGATTATAATAAAAAAGGTTACTGTAAGTTAGATCCAAGCAAATTGGTTTGGAAGCCAATGATATTTGGACCATCATGTGGTGTCAATGCTGTAGGAACCATGGTAGAAACAACAACGGGTGCTACACGTAATACAAGTGGTATTAACGATAATCAAGAAGATTTTTTCAAGAAAAGCATGTCAATGCTAGTAAATTTTATGAAGGATGATATTGGTGATCCTAGACCCATGGAAGTAGCTGAATGGCAAAAAATTAAGGAAAGAGGCAAGATAAAAAAGGATATTAATGTTAGCGATGATGAATATAACCCACCGGATATAAACAATTGGGAGCTGTGTTATCAAGATCCTCAATTCCGAGGAGATCGTAATACGAACAATAATAAGTTGAAATGGGATATTAATTTGAAGCGGGAAGTTGTAAAAGCAAACCAGGATCTGATAGAGAATGATTCACGGTATCAGAAGGTCAATGACACGGAGAAACCGAATGAAAAATATGGCGACGAATACAACGAAAAAGAAAAGGACAGCTTCTATTCTGCATTAGAGGACGAAGATGAAGAGGAAGAAGATGAGGTTGCTGATGAGGATGCTCACGAAGATGTCGATGAAGATGCCGATGAAGATGCCGATGAAGATGCCGATGAAGATGCCGATGAAGATGGTGACGAGGATGACGACGAAGATGAAGAAATAATAGATACAAGGAGAAGCCATAGGCTGCGACGTTTGCGCGAACCGCAGTCGCAACCTATTAGGCACCATCTGCGCGGGAGAGCAACAGGCTATGACGAAGAGATATAAGTTAATGTATATATAAAACAGTAATCATGGGATTGTAAACTCTCCCCACATGTATTATCTTGGAATTAAACCTTTTTATGGTTTTAAATTTTTTTTTTTTTTTTTTTTTTTTTTTTTTTTTTTTTTTATCATTTATTTTTAAGATCCTTTTCCCTTATCTTTGTATTATTACCATTAGTGTTATCGTTATTAGTACCCTCGCATAACATTAACAAAATAACTTCAAATGGAGCCAAAATATTCAAACAAACAAGAAAATTTATCATCCAAAGCAATATCCTTTTTTTTTTAAAAAAAAAAGGCAAAATGAAAAATTCATTCTTCTCTATGCAGTCTCACAATGTCCCTTTAAGAATCGCACTAATGCTGGGTAAAGATGTTGCTGTTGCTGAGGAAGATTCATTAAACCTAGAGCCTCCATTTGGAGTATGATAATTTTTTTCCAAACCATTGTTAGCCATATTTTCGGGACGATTACGACTTCTCGAGGAAGATTCATCTGAAACGTTGTCCTCCTTCGTTGTTGTAGAAGAGATTATTGATGCAGGAGTTGCCTCTTTAGAGGTAAAAGTTGGTGGGGATTCGCCTTCACCAATCTGCTCGATACTCATGTTATCCATTTCATCATCATCATCAACTTGGTCCCTTTCATCACAAGTATCCTCATCAATAGCAGTATCTTCAGGAGTAATTGACTTACGTGGGGATGTAAAAGGTGACTGTGAATTATCATTAGACACTGTAGGTGATTTTTCACCAAACATTGTATCCAATCTCCATTGAATTTCTTGTTCTGATCTGTTTGGTAAAAGAATGGATAATTCCATTAAACTCAAATTCCTCGAAGTATTTTCACTTAACAACTGATCTTCATCAGTCGACCAGTGCGAACTAGTACTGTGAGGATTTCCATTGCCATCGGATAAATGTTTTTGGATTTGCAGATGCTGTTGTTGCAGATGATTTTGTGATGACTGTTGTGAAGGTTGTTGAAACTTATGATGTTGTAACTGATGAGATAATGACTGTTTGCAATGAGTCCTCGATAATCTTCTCTGTGTAGGAGGTGCAATTGAGGCTGCAGTTGGGGGTAAATCCATAAAACTTGCAGATGCAGATGATGACCGATGCGTATAAAATTCCTTCTTTACGATAGAATCCCTCCTAGCTAATTTTGGCGTCGATGAGCCAGCTTGACCGCCAAACATTCCTGATAATGAATTTGGCGCCATTATAATCGAGGATCTTCTAGATGGTGTAGTACTACCCGCCACACTAAATGATGATCTTCTGGAACGGCTTGTAAATGAATTCTTCCTTGATTTTGATGTATTCAAGGTTGTGTTGAAGGCAGATGACAAATGAGAGGGAGTTTGTTGCAACGACTGTGGTAATGATTGTTGATGATGCTGTTGGTGGGGTGTTGCTGATGGAACGCTCTGAGGATGAACAAACGAACTTCTTCTTGATCTAACAATAATTTTAGGAATAAATCCAACATTTTCGTCTTCTGAAACACCAGTTCCAGTGCCATTATTATCACTACCATTACCAACAGTTACAGAATTGGTGCTATGATGGTGGTTATTATTAGTGGTATTGAAGGGCTTCGAAAAGGAATGAGAATGGGATCTTACTCTTAAATGATTGGAGCCAGCTCCATTATCATTGTTAATATCGTTGTTAGCAGTAGTAGTGGTACCATTTTCAAAATTGTTAATTGGCGTAGAGTTAACAGATTTAATCCCGGAGAGTGGTGATTGAGAATAGAGTGAATGACCGAAATTTACCAGACTATTGTTCATATTTTTGACGCCGTCAAGTTCAAAATTGCCATCGCCACCATTGACATTATCGCTAACACCGTTAGGAATTGGGATCGCAGGTGACAAACCTTCTTCTTGTTTAACTTGAGAATATGGATTTAATGCAGCCGTAGCTTCTGCAGCGCCTGTACTGGCAGCAGCTGTGACAGCTGAAGAGGAATGTGGATCCTCCAACGCAGAACCAGATGCCAAAATTGAATCGGCACCTGATAAAGACTTCGTCGTCTTTAAATTGCCAGATCTCAACCTTCTCCAACGAAATTGACAGGCATTTGGCGTCCTATTGTTAAAGTACTGAGAAATATCTTTCCAACCTAATTTTTTAATTTCTTTCAAATGCCTTAACAAAATATCATCTTGCGGATCCCAAGACGATGGATTTTTCGAAGACGATTTACTATCAGGACCAGGAGAACCAGACCTCGACGACCCATTGCTGCTCTGTGAAGCAGAAGAAGCAGCAGCAGCTAATTCTCTAACTGCCATCGTTTCACCTCCTTTTCCCTCCTCCAAGTGTTCAGGACCTACACCTGAAGTACCTATAGTTGAAGCATCCCCAGCAGTCGAAACACCTGTCGTAGCAACAGCAGTAGACTTTGTATCCACAGTGGCTTTGGTGACCGACGTCGACACCGTTGACGGATTCTTCAAATGCTGAGAATGTAACGGCGGATGAGGACGTGAACTCATGATAGAAAGATTAGCAGAGGCACCAGAAGGAATAATAGACTTAGAAACTGTCATGGCAATTCAGTCACGCTTTTCCTGATGATCGAATGCTTGGCACAAAACGTTGTACAGTCTGGCAACTTAGTAGAAACAAAAACAAAGACAAACGGCTGGGGCAAAAACAAAAGCTTGAAGTACTGCTATTGTTAATGGTACCCAGATCGACGAAATACTAAAACTACCAAACCAAATTGTAAGACCTTTTTCTCTAGACACTTTTTGCTTATACAGTCTTTTGTTCTTGGTAGATTGTTTTTCAGATGAGATGAGATGAGATGAGATGAGGCGATGAAAAAAAAATAAAAAAAAAGAGTCAGGACCAGGACGCAAAAATTAAACAAACAGTCAAAGATTTGTGCAACGTATGGAATCTCGAAGTCGAATTGACGCGTTAAAATGTCAACTTCTATTGTCAAATGCTTGTGTATGCGCTATAGCGTTATTCTTGCTCTTTCAATATGTGTTTAACAAGTTTAAAAGTTTTACATGTTAAGTAGACGTGTTTTCTGTAAAGAGTGTCTGATCCGATGAGCATCGAATCGGTATGCCTCTAGACAAACCTTGCTCAGTGTGCCCTGTGTGTGAATACCCCAGCGGAAATTTTCCAGTCCAATTCCATGGACGCAAAATCATCATTGGTGATCATGCTGGTGGATGCTGTAGTACTGAAGCTGGCGAAGATAGCGATGATACCATCACAAATAATTGAAATGCACCACAACGCAATCCCAATTACCTCGATCAGTTAATTCTTGTTGGTTACTTTGTGGAACCGTTGCTACGGCAAGTAGTGGGAGGTGGGACCTCAGTATAATTGGCCGAAACCGGTCCTGTGTATCGGATCGGTTGCAAGCGAACAAGACTAGAATAGAAGTTGGGCCTGGAGGCGATGGAAAAAGTGTGTCCATGAGGTGAAGAATGGATGCCGTACAATTAATCAATTTGATGGTACCAGAAATACCGGTTAACATACCTAGAACACAAGTAGAAGTTGGAAGTGACTTAATTGTTTTGTTAGATCGAGTTCGGCGAAAACTCCGCGAAGTGAAAAATTTCAGCTCATCTCATCTCATCGATTTTTTTCAGCAAAACAAATATTGGAAGTAGAGGAAGTATGGCATTGAAGATGTGCAGGAAGTACTATGACATTGGGTTGAATCTCACTGATGGGATGTTCCAGGGCGTTTATAATGGGAAAAAATACCATTCCAGCGATATACTGCAGGTACTGGGTCGGGCATCCAGGGTTGGCGTCAGAAAGGCACTTTTGACAGGATCTAGTGTGGTGGAATCTAGGCAGGCAGAAGAATTGGCGCATCAATACAGCAGCGATGAAGTGGTGCAGCTAGGATATACTATTGGGGTGCATCCATGTTGTGTGAATGAGTTTGCACATTACGATGCGACTATTGGGAATCCATCTAATGATGAAGAGGCGAATGAGAAAATTGCTAGTAAAGTGGAGGAGGAGCCGAGTGTTGCGTATGGTAAACTGGATGAGTTATGCTCGCTAGTGAGGGATTCGCTTGTTGATGGCAGATTTCGTGCGATTGGAGAAATTGGGTTGGATTATGACAGATTGTTTTATGCGTCTCGTGAGATGCAGTTGATTTTCTTCGAGGAACAGTTGAAGTTAAGCTGTTTGGCTGGACAGCATTTGCCCCTTTTTCTACATATGCGTACAAGTTGTTCAGATTTTGTTAGTATTATGCAGAAGTTTGTCGAGGGTTTCCAAGATAATGAAGACAAATTCTCTTGGAGTCAGAGGTTTGGTCTGGAAAAACCGATCAGTTATAAATTTCTACCAAATCGTAAGTTTGTTACACATTCGTTTACTGGTACGCCAGATGAATTAAAGCAAGTGCTGTCTATTTCGCCAAATAGTTTTGTTGGTCTTAATGGCTGTTCCTTCAGAAACGAGGAAAACATGCAATGTTGTAAGGAGATTCCACTAGAACGGTTGTTATTAGAGACTGATGCACCGTGGTGTGACATCAGGCGTACCCATGAATCCTACAAGTATTTAAATGACTATGAAGTTCCTTTTAAATCTGTTAAAAAAGACAAGCTATCAAAATTGGAGAATACTGACGATACGATGGTAAAAGGACGTAATGAGCCATGTACCATGGAACAAGTTGCGCTTGTTGTTGCCAATTCCAAGGGTTTGGATTTATCACAGGTGGTAGATCGCGTATGGGAGAATAGCGTCAACGTCTATGGTTGTAATAGTAGTAGTAATATTAATAGTAACAGATAAAAAGAATAAATCACACTTACGTATCGCTTCCTAGCGTTTGACACATTAACATTATGTATTACGAATGCTGTTTCGTTGTATCGTGCTCACTCTAAAGATTAATACATTACAAAAGAGAAAAAGAAATAGAATATAAATTCAGACAGCGACTAATTCTACTTCTTCATACTTTCAGATAAAACTATTTTTTTTTTCTTTTCTTTTTTGCTTCCTTTCTTGTTTCGTGTTAGTTTGTACTATGTTACTTTCTCCTCTACTCCTTGAGTTCTTCGATTTTACTATTGCCACTTTCTTCATCTTTTTCATCCTTTTGATCTTCATTCCTATTACTGCTGTTACTTTCGGTGTTATTATCATTACTATTGCTGTTTTCATCATCATCTTCAGGTACCATTTCACCGGCTGCGGCATTACTTAAAGAAGCTAACATATCCGATAGCGCTGAACCATGGATATATGATACATTGTTAGGACCTTGAGAAATTTGAATTCCACCCGCACCCAAAAGAGCTTCAAGCGAAAAAAGATCAACAGGTCCGTTGTTGCCACCATTACCACCGCTATTACCAGCAGGCCTTTTAGACTCACTTGATTCGTCATCAATTTCCATATTGTCATCACCTATATCTTGGACAGTTTCCTGTGTAAACCTATCTTGTGGGCGCTTCGTCGTTACTTCAAAAACATTTTCATCTTCCTTTGGAAATTGATAGTAAGTAAATATAGATCTCCTCTTGCTCTCAAATGAAACCGGCGTTTCATGCTTCTTAGACCTTATACGTTCAAACCACTTTTCTAAGTTCTCACCAGGCTTTAATAACGCAACAACAGTAATACTCATGTTATCACAGCCAATACCCGTGCCCTCTGTAGTTGGTGAACAACAAACATCAATAATACGCGACGAAATATCATTCAACGAATATTTCTTCTGATTGATACCATAATGCACTAAATCAACACATTCCTGCGATGAAAGACAATCCCAAATACCATCACAAGCCAAAACAACAAACTCGTCTTTATCGTAATCTAATTTATGCTCCATAATATCGGGATAAGCCGTAACAATCTGCTCTTGTGGTGGCAATTCCTGATTCGATTTAAACTCAAAATCACCAATAGCTCTCGACAGCGCTAAATTACCATTCACTCTATCCATTTCCACAAACCCCTTGGCAGCAACAATCCTGGATCTTTCACTTGCTAACGTAGGCTTATGATCATACGACAAAGCCTTGGCTCTGCCATCAGTCGATAGAACTGTCCTTGAATCACCGGCATTCGCACACAGTAACAACTCTTGCTCTTTGGAAACTAGAATCGACGTCGCAGTACATCCACTGTAATCATTCTTCAAAACAGGATCTTTGAGAAGATCTTCGTCTGCCGTCAAATACGTGTCAATCATCGCCTGCCCCAATTGACCCTTCTCAAATGACGCCTGCTTCTGTAGAATTGAAACAATTCTCTCCCCACAAAACTGAGCTACACTCGCCCCTCCATGTCCATCAAAAATACTGTATAACGCTACATGGTCTTTACCATTCTTACCAACAGCATTTAACTGGATGACATGAGCATCTTCCATTGACATACGCCATCCCTGCATGGCACAGAGCCCAAAAGCTGTCAACTGATCTTCTCCAGAATGGTGTTCTTTATCGATCACCGGATTTGATAGAATTTGTCCCATCTGTGCTTATCTTATATCCAAATTTTTTATTACCTTGTATCTCAATTCAACTCCACTCACTTATGTCCTCAATATCAAGTTCTGACCACCAACTTTAGCGTATCCTTTCCTTTACAACTTCTTTTCATTAGAGGTTCGCCACTTTTCAATGATTCTCTTCTCGTCTCTCGTCTCTTTTTCTATTTTTTTTTTTTTTTTTTTTTTTTTTTTTTCGAATCCTCATCTTTAAAGCCCGTGCCCCCCTTAAGAATAGGTCACGTGTACGATATATTATGGGACCTGGGCGGCTAATTATGAGGTTTATGGTGAAATAAATGCCTTCAAGAGGATTTTCACAGTCAGAAATATACTCTCATCACTTTTAGCTGGTCGAAAATATGTGCTCTGGGTATTTTATGGAGGTTATTTGTATTGATGATGAGCAAAGTGGGAATATAATGATGCGAGTCCAAAGACAATTACTGGACAATAAACTACCTGTATTTGGCTAGTTGAAGCGCCTAAATTTATCTGCACTGCTGTGAAGTGGTTTTGTTGCTTTATTGTGACGCTAAGTCCGTATTTATGCTGAAATGTCAGGACAAGAAGAAAGCATGGTTATTAGCAGACAAGATGATCCACAAGGCCCCGGATACCTACACTTGAAGCTCTTGATGCTTAACTAGAGCGAGTTCTTTATGCTGGGGCACTCTTTTGGCAGGGTGCTACTGTATTTATCCGAAACAGACCTCTGGACGATGTAGAAACATGTAAGAAATTGCCTACCCACCCAAAGAGACCCTCAGGAATCCAATAAGACTACTCTCGCTGTTTCAATTTTCCTGGATCCCTTTCAAATATTCAATATGGTTATTCGACACTTTTGATATGCTTTCTGATTGGTGTCATATAATACGAAGTGATAAAAAAGAAAATTACTATCGAGCATCTTTGAAGAAATAAGATGAGTAAATGAACGTTAATCTGGAAGAGAATTGAGGATACAGAGAGCGTAGTGGTAATTTATCTACTGAAGCAAGTATGCCAGGCATTACAATCCAACCACAATTTAATACTCTGCGTGAGTTATGTTCTTCAAATGACGATTCTGTGAACATGTACCCGGTGTATGCATTTCTACCATCATTGGATCTGACACCACATGTGGCATATTTGAAGCTTTCGCAGTTGAACAATCCTAAGAGGAGTGAATCATTTTTGCTTGAAAGTGCTACTGGTGATGAATTGGGTAGATATTCGTTTATTGGAATTTCGCCGCGTAAAGTTATCAAGACGGGACCAACAGAGGGGTTAGAAATAGACCCATTAAATGTGTTAGAACAAGAGATGTCAACTCATAAGCTGGCAGAAAATATTCCTGGTTTGCCTAAATTGAGTGGTGGTGCTGTAGGGTATATCTCCTATGACTGTATTCGTTATTTTGAACCAAGAACTGATAAACCTTTAAAGGACGTTTTAAAAGTTCCAGAGGCCTACCTGATGATGTGCAATACCATTGTGGCATTTGATCATGTTTTTCAAAGATTTCAAATTATTCATAACATAGACACTAAGGAGATTTCTTTGGAAGAAGGTTATCAAAGTGCATTGGGTATAATCTCGGACATTGCGGAAATTTTGGCAGATCCTCAATCGACGATTCCATATCCAGAACAGCCTCCAATCAAGTTGAACCAACATTTTACTTCTAATGTTGGCCAAAAGGGTTATGAAGACCACGTATCTGAGTTGAAGAGACATATTAAATGTGGTGATATTTTCCAGGCTGTTCCTTCGCAAAGGGTTGCAAGGCCAACCTCTTTGCATCCATTTAACGTTTACAGACAATTGAGAACTGTCAATCCTTCACCATATTTGTTCTACATCGATTGTATTGATTTCCAAATTATCGGTGCATCACCGGAATTACTATGTCAGTCTGACAAGAAAAATAGAGTTATAACTCATCCTATTGCGGGTACCGTGAAAAGGGGTACTACTATTGAAGAAGATGATAAGTTGTCAGAACAATTGAGTAGTTCACTAAAGGATCGCGCCGAGCACATCATGTTAGTTGATTTGGCGAGAAATGATATCAATCGTATTTGTCAACCAAAGACGACCAATGTGGATAAACTTTTGACGGTTCAAAGGTTTTCACACGTTCAACATTTGGTTTCGCAAGTTAGCGGTACTTTGAGGCCTGAAAAGGACAGATTTGATGCATTTAGATCAGTTTTCCCGGCTGGCACAGTTAGTGGGGCCCCTAAAGTTAGAGCTATGGAATTAGTTGGTGAAATAGAAGGTGAAAAGCGTGGTATTTATGCGGGCGCCGTTGGTAACTGGTCCTATGACGGCAGGACGATGGATACCTGTATCGCTCTAAGAACAATGGTTTACAAGGATAACACTGTATATCTACAAGCAGGTGGTGGTATCGTTTACGATTCCGATGAATATGAGGAGTATATTGAATCGATGAACAAGATGATGGCTAACAATGCTACCGTGGTTAAAGCTGAAGAA